>VXBX01004327.1:11743-31273 GCA_013400415.1 Scytalopus superciliaris
AAGACATTCAAATTTCATTTCTTCTCACTCCCCTACCTGCCATTCTGTATCCATTAAGGAAAAGCCAATGTGCTGTGAGTACTGTAAGTTTTTCAGTTTGGTAATGGATCTAAATCTCAGACATAAACAGTCAAGATTTACAGATGCAGATGCTTTTAAGCATGAAAAAACACACTGGGTATTTAAACAATAATAATCAAACTGCAAAGAGTATGTAAAATATTTATATGCAAGTAGGATCTTGAACTTGCTGCTAGAATACTTTTAGATCAAGTACAAACATTAGAACTAAAGTGGTAACAAGCCTAGAAACACATTAGGTAATTTAAATAGCTAGGCTCTGAATAAACAGCTATTTATGCCATTATAGAGGAAGAAGGGGCCAGAAGCTATCTTAACTCGGGTAGGTAACCTGTTGAAATGGTTCCATACTCCATCTTCCCAGATGCAATGTCAGTTTGGAGAGTTCCCACTCCCTTTCTCGATTATTCATTTCTATTTATCCCTACTAATGTCAATCTGACTTCAGAACAAAAACACAAAATACTACCACGCATACTGAAACTTCAAGTTGGAAAGGAGAAAATGGAAAACTGTTGGATTGGATTTGATCTCTGAACTAATGAATGTGGTCTTCAAACAATTTCCCAGGAAAACAGACAGGATGGCATTTCTGACAAACTTAAGTTTCTTTCACAGCACACACACACTGTAGTACAGATTTACTTCAGTAGGGAAGATCTCCCCACGTGCACCAATGGGATTTACCACACTGAAAACTACAGTTTCATTGGATGAAGAAAGTCTTACTAAAATGAAGCTGCCAAAGCAGAAACAACAGCCCCAAAAGCTGAGGTTTGCTCCCCTTCAATTCAATAAGACAGCAGGGATTATGACCTGCAGCCACGAGATAAGATGTATTGGGAAGCTTATCACTCTGAAAGCAATTAATTCTACCTTTTTTTTCTGTTTTCTGATGAAGAGGTTACTTCCCCAAAATAACAACTTCCTTGGTTTCCTATTTATGGTAGGATGAAAATGCTGCACTTCCAGGACAGAACGGAAACATGGCAGTATGGCTTACATATAAATATAAGAGTAGAGCTTATAAATAACTGTAGACATTTACAAGTCTCCCAGCTGCACAGTCTGTCACTCACAGGATTGCCCCATAAGAGCATCTCTGTAAAACCAAACCACAAGTCCATCTGCCCAGTACCCCGTATCAAACTGCAACTATCTGTGCAGGCTGTGGTTGAACCACAGAACAAACTCCGAGCAGCTCCTCCCAGTAGATTCTTCCCCACCTTCACCAGCAAATGTGTGGTTTCAGGGAGGAATGAGAGGAGGATGCCTCCTTGTGAATTTATTCAACTGATTCTTGATCTGCTGTAAGCTTTTATGTGCTGCTCTGTATGTAGACTGTGCCCTAGAAATTGAAGGCATGTTGTGAAATGACCCAAGATTTTTAAAAGAAGTTGAGCTGACCCCTGGAAAAATTTTAAGATTATGTTTACTCAGCATACCACAATGCAGGAAAAAGAAAAAAAAAAGGCAGCACGACAGCTAAACTTAGTTCCAGTACAGAAAATCTTTAGATATACATTAGAGGTAAATGCACATTGTTTACTCAAATATATTTGCCACCTCTGCATATACAGGCAGGTCAGGGAACAAACACTCATTTTTATAAATCAGAAAACCTGTAGGCTGGGAAATACAGTAACTTGAGAAAGTTCCCATAAAGACATACACACACTTTGAACTTCCCCTTTCTTTTAAAATCCCAAAGCAAGTATAAAAGAATTGTAATCATCAAATCTGCTCCTGTAGATAAGTCAAAAAAGAGAAGAGCGCTCAGGTATCCTCCCAAGGTCTTGAGAAAAGAAACTGGTCCACAAATACAGGCTTTGCTTTCCTTATTTTTGCTTTGAGTAAGTTTATCTTGAAAAGGTCTTCGACTTCTCTAGGTAGAAGGCATTGCACCTCCTTGATTACGTGCCACACTATCAGCATTATTACACAAGAATGACACAAGAAATCCTACTGTTTCAATGTTCAGAAAATGTTACACCAGAAATGCCATTATGTACAACTAAATTTAAACTACAATAAAAAAAAAAATCATTCAATGAATTATTCAGTTAGTAAGTTTCGCTCAAATCAAACTGGCAGACAGAAAAACCCAAGTGACCTATTTGACCTTTTGGCGACAGAAGAAGGAGAAACTGTACAACTGTGGCTCATGTTAAAACTCTAAAGGAAGCTGTTTGTGCAAGCAGACATTCAACAAACACATCTGTCAGTGTTATCACATATACACCATCCAGAAGAGGAGAGAAAAAAATGCAAGTTCCACTTCATGAAAGTTTTCCCCAGGGTAACTATACTAGCAATGAATTCTTAAAAATAAGGTCTGTTTGCACCATGTCTTGCTAAAAAAGTACTTCTAAGTTACACTCAAGGAAATCAGAAGATGATTATCAATTAATTACTACAAACTATCAAAAAAAGAAAACAGAAATTGTTCAGTTAAATTAGTTTCTTGACAAACAGTAAAGCTAAAACAAACGCAGTGTGTTTGTGTCTTGGAACATGTTCTTAGGGATCTCAGCAGCTCTTCCTGCCCTAGGCATTGAAGTTTCTGACAAAGCATAAGAAGCCTGTAATTTCCTGCTTTGTAAAACTATCAAAATGACTGTCACTTTTTTCAGCATCTAACAGGCAGACAGGAACAGATTACTGTACCCAGCTGATGTTAGTGTTTCATCATCACACTGAAAATGGTACCTCAGCTACGAAGGGAAGCTGGCAGCAGAATTAAAGATAAACAAACCCAAAAATACCACCTTGGATTTCTGAGGGCATGAACAACCTCTTCCCAAGGCCCAGAGATTAGTCAAGAAAGATGCATTCTCATGCGCTCTCTGAAACAGAAAATTCAATACAGACATTAAAGTGATATTTGTCATAACACAGACAGCATTATGACAAAGAAAATTACTAGTGGAAGTTAAAGAAGGCTTCATAAGGACTCCTCTTGTAGAGCCAGAGAACAAAAAAACATTTTGCAAAAGTTAGCTGCAAGAGATAGGCTAAGAAAAAGCCCTTCTCTTGCCTTCCATTGCAGCACACAAAAATCTCTGTGAAACTCAGTCCATGGGAGGCAGGTATCTGGAAAATAGAGGTTACTTTCAAGCACTGTTACAGTATCTGAGCATGTTTGACAAAGAGTTCCTTTTTTTGACAGATTGTTACATTCAAAAGCCCCAAATGGCTGGACAAAGTAGAAATACAGCCGTTTGTTTCAACAATCAGCAAAGGGTGTGATTAAGTCTTACCTGACTTTTACAGTGAACTGTTACAAATACCGCAGCATACCAGTTGACTTAAAAGTACATCACGGTTAAATAAACTCAATAGATACAATCAGCACAGAACAGAATTTTATTTTACTATATGATCGGTCACAACTCAGCTTCCCCTTACACGGCTTGTTTAAGCAATAAGCAATTTACCACAACAAAGCTGTTAAGACCAAAACAGGAGGGAGTTCACTGAAGATCAGGACTTTGTTTTCTTGCACTCAGCGGGACCATACATTAAGTCCACAGCAAACTCATCATCCGCTAAAGATTCAGCTGCACGAGGCAAGCTGAAAAAAGTACACAGGACTTGTTACCTGCATTATATCTCAGAAGACTTTTATAGCAATAATTTTAAAGGTTCATCTGGAAGAAAAAAACCTGATCTCTTTCTAGGGAGAATCATTTTATAGTTCACAAAATGCAAATATTTATCTTACAAAGTTATTCTCTTTACAGCAAAAGGAACCTTGTGTCATTCACATACAGTACCTTTAGCTACAAGTGGATGTTACTATCTCCGTACGATCTGGCTGCTCCATTTACAACTTACCAGTTCCAGCTTCAGAGTGCATTAGAAAGTAAACGACTTACGTATCCACAGGATACAGATAAGTCTTATCCATAGGACAACATATCATTCTCTCTCCTCAGTCCAGGACCAAACAAGCAAAGAGAACTGTTCACATTTATCTAACAGCATTAATTTAAAAGCAATGTTCTTACTAAGAAGAAAGCAGACAATGAAATCTATCCCATGAATTGCAGCATTGCCAACAAAAATTATGATCGATGTGCAAAGCAAGTTAGTTATCTAGGGTTTTTTACTTTATCTTGCCAAATTGGCATATTCATAGTTTTCCTTCCTTATGAAGGGCAGCAGTATACAAATGTATGAGAACAATAAGCAAAAATGCCTATGTCTAATGTAAAACACAATGCACAGGTGTCACTAGTGTCTGGGAGTTGAGGCCATGGTGTCAGGGAGGAACAGTTATCTTTGAATCCTTCTTCTCCTTTCATATATTCTACCAGTTAGTACAATTATGAGCAAATGATGATATTCCACTGTATGCCCCTTCACAAGTTGATTTGTTCATTAAAAGAACAGCTTCTAGTGTGAAACATACAGCTAAGTTGTCACCAGATGAAAAGATATTAGACCTATGCTGTACTAATGTCAGTAATCCAAGCAGTAAGCACTTTTCAGGACCTCCCTGGGAGTAAACACTATGAAAAATATTTAATAAAACTACCAACAGTATTAGAGTGAAACATAGGTGTCATTAAGAAAGAAGATGCACTTTATTTTTAAAATCTTATGCTTGGAAGTGATCTATATAATTTCACACCCACAAGAACAACTTTATTTAAATTAGCATGCCAATGAGCTTTTGAGATTTCAAGTAAGAAGCCAGAATCAGAAACCCACCTTCCAAAATCCAGTACAGAACCTAATTCCAGAAATAGTTTTTCCTAATTTTCTCCCTACTTCTTAATGCAGTGAAGAGCAACAAATGGAAAACACGTGAAACACCAGCAAAGGCAAACCCAGAAGAAAACACAGTAAATGACAATGCTGATCCTGCTGCAGAGTTTCAGCAAACTCAGGACTCAACTCTTCCTCTCCACATCCCACTGGCTGACACAAATCCCTACCAAAACAGACTACAAGTTTTGAGGCTGACTGAGAAATCACCTTGTCTTACAAAAGGTCCAATAGCCTGATGGTTTGCAAATGTTGTCATTTCACTTTGGAAACAACCTAGAAGAGTTCTATTTTTCACAGCACTAATTCACCAACTGAGATAGTCCTTCTGCACCACAGTGTTAACAGGAATTTCTGAAACTAATGCATATATGCTTTCAGCAAGCTTTTACTGCAATTTATTACCCATTTCTCATGAAATCTCCAGTAGTTGTGACCACCACGATGCCCTAAAATTAGAAATGCAGTAAGTGAATCTGTGCTTTCAAGTGTGTCTTAATCTGGTTTCCAGAGCTTTTCCAGTTCATTTTATTTCAGTCTTCTAAGGGAAGGTTAAACTAACACTGACTGAATCTTCTATTTCTGTTCAAAAACCATCTTATAATTTCTTCATGCAACAACAAACTCTGGTCCATTAAAAAGACGACCTCAGAAAAAAGAACCACCAAAATGTACTAGTACAAATGGGTGGGTGAAAGCCATTTAGTCACTCATCACAGACACTTAAAAAGCACCTCAAACAAGACACGCATTTTGAGAAAAGCAAATTTTCAGCATTATTCTTGGAAGATTCTTAACTACTTCCAACTTAAAAGTAATAATGCAAGTAACATTTAACATTGTGCACTCATTTGTTAACTAGTCAAAATAAACCACATCACTTTGAGCAAACTGGCTGATAAAAATACTCCCCTGTTACTTGGTTCCCACTGTCAGGTTTGGAAAAAAAAAAAAAGGGTACTGCATTTCTGAAGAAGGTGCAAGGCTAAAAGTAACTGCACCTCTGGATTGCTCCCATCCCTGCCTTCACAATACAAAAAATTCCCAATTCATATGAAAGTACCCATGGGAGCAGTTTCATTTTCTAAAAAGTGCCAAGCCTCCCAAAGCTGCTACCAAATTTAAGCTTTGCACTGAAGTATCTGATTCTATATTTCAGTTGCATTTAAAATCCAACTGTCACCTTCTGCATAAACACTTCTAGTCAAAGAGGTTACAGTAGAGAAAAAAAGAACAAGAGATGCATTCTCCAGAAAACACATAAAGCAAATATGAAAAAGAGACACTCAGAACTGTTAACTGAATTTTAAAAGAAATTTGAGTAAAGAGAGCGAGGTTTTCTTTTCTCATGAGCATTCAGACAGAAGTACAACAATCCAGAAAACAGCAATACACAACCATAAACATGTGACTTTAATGAATGAGAATCCAGCTGGATATAAAAAAAAAAAGGTAAGAATTTGCTAGTTAGAAGTTTCAGAATGGTTTCTGAGCCTATTCAGGTACCAGCACGTATTTAAGGCACAGGTGACGCCCAGCTCACTTAATCCTTTTTTGGTTTGATGAAGCACAACTCATATAGAACTGATTTCCGTAATTCTCTGTACACACAATTATGTTAAAGTATTTCCATAATGTTAAAATCTAAATTTCACAGCCCAAAAGAGTATTTTATCTTTGTGTGTGTGGTTTTTTTTTCCTCTAAATTTCTTCTGAAGCAAATTCTTAGTTGCTCAATCCTTGTATTAGATTCATTGGACCAATCTACAAATTTTAAACCGACTTCATTTATTTGCCAGCAGCTGTAACGGTCTTAGTCACAATTAACTGAAAGAAAAATGGAGAGCTAATCATATACAAGAACATTAATTCCTATTAGGAAAGATCAAATTGTCACATTCGCCTTTATAAAGCTTTCCTCCAAGTTTCATGAGTCTTTTTTTGCAGAAACAATCATAAGTGAGTTTTGAGTTGTCCACACTTGCACAGTATATTTGAGCATTTAAAATCAGAATCTATACAAAAATCAGTAGTAACTTAAGTCACAGTCTTGTTTCTCTGAGCAACACATTTAAAGACAAAAACCACAAACTAGGACTGTAACTTGAAGCAGTGGTAGTAACAAAAATCATAAAAATATGTGAAATAAGAGCCCAAGGTTTCAATGAACCAACTTAAGGTAAATTATCCCTGTTGCTACAGAGGAAATATCTTTCACCCAAAAGAAGTCAGTAACATCAACAGAATCTGAATTCCCTGAGGTGCTACCAAGAAATTCATCAGCAGTGATTCAGCATATGAAATGATAAAGCTGCAGCAAATTAAACCGGTGATTGCTGTGCAGTCTGAGCAGCACTGCAGCTGGACTAGGCCATTTGTGACTACCCCGCTGTGTTACGACTCTTCCAAATGGACTTTCAACCTTAGTTAAAACAACTTGTTTACAGGACATAGTAAGAAATCTATCCCACAATTTATTACAAAATCATAATGTAATTTTATTTTCTTTAATTTGCTACTCAGTGCAAGTTTTACTTTAAAAGAAAAAAAAAAAGAGTAGGTAAAAAAATCCACACCTGCAACTCTACATGGTGCTCCAGTTTAATGGCATTGTCACATACTAAGAGATTACAAAGGGAATCTTATGTCATATCAATGCATGATCAGAAGTCTTAGAAGTTTAACCACCATCAATGGAACACATTTGCAGTATGCTCATTTTACAACCAAAAGAACACTATTCTGAAAGACCTTTACAAGACAAGTATCTAAGAAAAAGAGAACAAAAAAGTGTTTTCTTTAACACACACACACACACACACTAAATTTGAATAAAACATTCAAAGATTAAGCTAATATTTGTGATCCCTGCAGATGTCAGATTCATTTTACTTCTTACCACAAGAACTTATATGATAGCAGCAGCCTCTCAAAAAAGGAACACTGACTGGGAAAGCAGTCTCACTTCTTTAAACAGGCAGGGAAAAGCTTTTAAAATCGCTATGAAACCATAATACTTACATAAAAGCCAAGAAATAAAAACCAGTTTCCAGGACACACCAGTGAAACTGTAGTTGGGGGAAAGTCTGCATGTGAAACAAGTCATGACCTTCTGACTTACTAATGGACCATTTATGGAAATACTTTTCTCAACAAGTTAATCTTATACTAGGTACTGGAGTGACCTGGCTGTGAACTACAAAACTGAAGCCTGATGTCACTCATTGAATTAATTGCTACATTAAAATATGAGGCCACCTGTGACAGGCAAAGGTTGACAGAGCCCCAGGTCCACGCAGATATCAAAAGCAAGCCATGCCTTTGAAGTGTAGTTGGAGCAAGGCCGATTTCAGCCCAGGACCAGTGAAGAACACCATGTTACGTAATTACCCTGGAAAACCAAAAGGCACTTGCACAGTCGGCTTTGGCCATATTTGTAACAACAGATTCTCCAAGAACACTCAGACACAAGACACAGACTATCACTGAACACTGTCAACATGGAAGGTCAACACTTTCAGAAGAAAGCCTTCCTATCCACTTCCTTAGTGTGTCTGGGTTAAGCATTACCCAGCCAGTCATGCATTTACACAAAGATGGAAACAAGCTGCTGTGTGAATGCAGAATAGCACAGTTCTCAGATCTGATTCCCTGGCTGCCCACTCACAACTACTGAAGGACCAGTGCAATGAAACAGAAAGGGTTAAGCATTTTAAATCCTGTAATTACAAGTTATTTTAGCAACTGCAAATAAGTATACAGTAACGCAACAAATCCTTATCAAAAGTCACCATGGTAAGAACCAGCTACAGTAACCACTTCCCTCTTGAGAGCCAGCTTTATCTCCTCCCAGTTATAAAAACATGCCATTTATTTGAACATGGAAAGGGAGTAACAGTGCTAGACCCATATTGTCTCATTTCCTATTTCCTTTTAGGTATCAAAATGCAGACCTTGTCACAATAAGACTCAGAAAAGCAATGAACCACACACTGGGCCTGCAGAAGAGAAAGTGAGATGTTGGTTCTCTAAAACAAACATACAGGGGGGGAAAGAGCACATTCTACATGGTGGGGTTTGTTTGGTATTTTTTTGTGTGTTTTTTGTTTGTTTGTTTGTTTTTGTTTGGTTTTTTAATTTTTGTTTTCCAAAAGTGATTATAAAGAAATTCAATGAAAGACTGGATAGACTTACTGAAAAATGTCAAAATCTTACCCAATAATAACTGCAATGAAAACTTTTGACTGCATTCAAGCTTATGACTAATTATTTGTGGTTTCAAGCAAAGTTCATTAGTTTAAAAAATGTCTTTAGGGCAAAATCCATATGCCCATTTTGTAACTCCACCAAATTATAAACTTATTTGTCATCATGTTTGCTGCATTAAAAAAGTATCCTGAAATCTGAAGGCCATGGTGTCTTCTCGCCCAGAGATTGACAATACTTATGGAAGAGAGTCTGGCCTTCCCAAGGCATCAGCTCCCCTCACACAAGCTGTGTTCTCCCCACAGAGAGGAGACAGAGCACAGCTGGTACTAACTAGTACGACGAGTTGAGCTCTTTCACACAGGTAACATTTCACATGGATGAAAATGCTGCAATTGCATAAATTAGTCCTCCATCTGGTTTAGGCTTTGTTCCCATCCAGCTTACCTGCTTACTAGTTGTGCCAGTCAGAGAATCAGAGAAACCTGATGTATGTTTAGTACCAATGGTAACCAGAGAAGGTAAATTTATTCAGTAGTCTTTCCCCTTACAAGCATTAATGGAACAGAGCTGAATTATTTCACAATAAGCTGGATGAAGCAAACTGAGTATTTTTTCAAAATCTTACAGCTCCTTAAACATAGCTATTTATAGTTAAAGATTCTAGATATATTAAAGAAATTACAATTATATTTTTACTTTTGACCACTTTCACCACCCTATGCTCTGAATCAGGGTTTGAATCTGACAGAAACTTAGGATTTTTAGACATTTAATAAATCAGTATGCACCAAAAAAATATCAGCATGGCCCAGGCAGAAGCAACTTCCGTGTGCTAAACAAATGTTAATCAAAACACACACTTCTGTGTAGAGATTCTGTTAGAGCCAGGAGCTCAGGCAGTTTGTAGCACACACTACACTACCAGATACCGCACCCTTTTCACCCCCAAGGTTCTAGAGGCACCTGCACCTGAAGCATCAGACACAGTCCAGTTTACTCACTTTACAAGTCACGTAAAAATTTGTATGTAGCTGAGGGCCATGAGATACCTAGAACTTACCTAGTCACTGTGAGTACAACAGGTTTTATAACAGCTCCATCCTGCTGCCAGCTGCTTGACAGAGCTGATGAGCAGTGAAACCTCACCCAGAACCGTGACAGATTCACACGTAACTCCAAGGTGGGCACAGTGGTAATTTGGGTCCCGATTTTCCTCTGAATTGGGATATACGTTTCAAACAAAACCCAGACTAGTTTCACCTACTTAGTGATAAACCTTACTTTATTTCAGGGTAAGGTACCAATATCACAAATAGGATAAATACACAAGAAGCGAATACTTGCTCACAAAGAACATCAATAAAGTCTATAAGGCTCCATCATTGCACAAGGATTTTACTAAAGGCTCACTCACAAGATTAAAATAAGCATTTTTGTTCATCCCACCTATTTACAGCTATTTAGGTCTCAACTACTTATGCACATGCAAATACTTTAAATACAGTGCAAATACTAATGTATACAGCTAAGCTGCTTCCTGGAAAGAAATACTTTCAAAAAATTGTTTATCAATTAAGAAAAAGTGAAAGGGCTATTTTGATGAAGCTCCTGTGGAACTTTGTCTACATGTTAGACAAGCTGGCAGATTTCCTACTAATTCCCCTTGCTAGCCTCCTCAGCAGTCCATCCTGTGGGCTGAAAGGAAGCCAAAAGTCTGAAAGTTCTGGCTGTGCTTTCCCCTGCAGTCTTGATTCCCAGGGTCTACAAGTGGCCTGCCCTGGCACTAGACCTATATTCTCCTTTGCAGTCAACTTTAAAATAAAGGAATGTGATTCATACAGAGTTGATTTCAAAATGCCAAAGCATTTGTCCTTCTCCACATGGCTTCGCTGGGCATCCTCACTAGTAGCAGAGCTGTAAAACGTTACAACAAACATACAGCTCAGAGCAGGTCAGAACAAGCAAACAGTAGAGCACACTAATTTTCTGCTGAGATACTAAGGAGAATTAAACACTTCAGCATATTTACCAGGACAAGACGGTTTACCGTTCTACCTGAACATGCTGGAACTTAACCACATGCTTAAAAGACAAATCTGACAGTGCAGTAGCACTTATTCCTTTTATCATGTGTACATTTAAGTTCATAAAGAACAAATCTATACTTCAAAATTTTCAATATAAATAGCTTTCAGTAAAATTGTACTTGAAATAAGTTTAGAAAGATGAACAGTAAACAGTATCATTAGTTTACTATGCTGAATTACACAGACAAGGGAAAGACTTTGCTAAAGACACCACTTCTGTGAGCAATGCCAGAATTTTCACAGATTTGTGACATTACTAGTAAACTGTTATTTTGCAGAGTATCCTAAAAAGCAACAGCCAAGGAAAGTTACTGACACTGATGTATTTGGTACAGACAGTAAACACTTGAATGAGATGCCATCAAGCCCTTTCTCATGGACATGCTATAGGGCAACTTCCATCTCAAACTCTACCAACGATTTTTTGCTTCTTCAGAAAGGGAAGTCCAATTTCCACTATAGAAAAGAAACAGGATTTGTAGAAGAGTTTAGGAGTCAGTCTACAAACCCTGACTTCTCTCCTTTTGTGAAGGAAAAAAAATATCTCAGACTGAGAAACTCTTCTTGGCTAAAACAATGAAGCATCCTAAGCACAAAGCAATACTCCACATTTGTTTATATTACTATTCTGGTGCTTTCTAACCCTCTTCCCTATGTTTTCCATTCCTAAGAGAGTCAACTTGGGTCACTCTGAAGTATCTATACATGGAAAAAGCTTTCTGTTTCAGAACTGAATCCTTCACTACCAGCAATACAGCAGAAATGAGTGACCACAGTAACCATTTTGAAGAGAGGATGCTGGCCTGAAGAATAAGCCAAATGCAATGGTCAGGCACAAATCACCCAAGTCAAACACTTTGCCAATCAGTATTTATCCTCACTCAGCTTACGGAGGGTATCAGTGTATGTTGGTTTACAATACTGAACACATCCTGACATGAAAGCACTTTACAACTTTGAATAGATGGAAGACATCTTAATAAAATAACAAATATTTTCAATTATGTGCCTTCTTCCCACAAAAAATAAAAGACACTCAGTGTCAGTCTGTGTGTCAACCTTCACAGTGAGAGAAACCACACAGACAAGTCATTCAACCTTTTCTGTATCATTTTGGCACAATGCATGTCCAAAATGACAACCCTGAAGACCACCTGCACTGCTCTCTGCCAGAGTTTCATTTCATGCCTTCTTGTCCACAAGGCTGGGGGGCAGATGAGGTGGGAGCTTCTTCTCCTCCCTCTGCCTGTAATACTGGCTTGAAGCAAGTACAGAGAACAATCTGCATGTCTTTAAGACCTCTTCCCCATGTACCCCTGCTCTTCCCTCCAAGAGCTCCTGGGAAGAATAAGAAACATGCAGTTTCACCTCTGAGTAAATTCTTGCCCAGGAGACAAACTGCAATACCCAGATAATTTTAGCAAGATGTTTGAAGAAGGTGTGAACAAAGCTGTGTGGAGCAGAATGTACTAGTGCACAGGATCCTTGCCCTAACCTTGGAGGTTCAAAGAGAAAGCTAGTTATCCTGGTTACTGTGACCTTGCCAGAAACCAGGAGCCACCCTGCAAGGCAGACAGTGAAGAGCCTGGCTGCATTCACTGGACATTATAGAAATAGTTTCCACACCCACCACAGAAAATCTAATAGAAATCCCAGAGCCCTGGCACTTTCTACAGGCCAGGGCATCCGATTTGCCTGCAGAGATCAGGAGACTCACTGTAATAAACTGTTCATTACAAATCAATGCAGAATTTACAGTTAAAAAAACCCCAACAAATTAATGTTTGTTTACAGAATTAACGTCTATTTACAGAAGAGCTCACTTTCTGAACCTACATGCATGCACTACTGAATTAACTTTTTAAAAATAAACTTATGCATATTAATACAGTTTTAAGAGAAATTCTACCCAGCTCCACACCATTTAAAAACAGCTGTTCACATCTCCATTTCAAGTCTGAACTGCATACTTTACACAACTACAAGAGCCAGCCCCTATGTTTTATTTATATGAATGATCTAAAAAAATTAACATCCAATACAAACCCTTGCTATTGAAGATCCCTTCCAAGTTTCTAAGGTCACATTAGCACTATCTCAGAAAGCTTCCATGCTAATCACAACTGCAATATTTTCTTACATTAAGCAAACAAGTCTTTAATCTTAGCCTAGGCTCCTATACAGGCATTTACTTTAGTGAAAGAACAAATGTTTGTGATATTTATTTACGGGCACATTTAAGACACTGATTACATATCTGGTGGTAAAACTTTCAACAAGAGAAAAATGCTGAAAGGAATACTGGAATCAGACCTGGCAACTCCATAGTCTAATATCATGAAAGATGCTAAAAAACAAAACAAACAAACAAAAAACCCCACAAACAAACAAACAAAAAAATCCACCAAAAAAACCAAACAAAAACCCAAACAAAGCCAAAAACACCAAAACACACACCCCCCAGAAAAAAAGACAAACCACCATAGTGAAAAACTGAGAAACCATCCCTGACTACACAATAATTTTCAAAGTACATATTCAGCAATCAGAAATTAAGGTACTGTTATAATTCAAAGCAACTGCAATATTGTCTTAACTGTGACAATAAACAAACATTTGCCTGCTAGAATGCATTAATCTGACAAGTTCAGTAAATTGTACATGGACTGCAAACTGGATGTCACTGCAAGTTTCTCCATACCTTTGGCAGGTACTTGCATTTTTATGTACATCTCCAGATGCAGAACACCTAAATATCACCCGCAGGCAATGGGGAGCCCCTGTCAGGGGCTTTGAAGGTTCCCTTTTAAAAGAATACAAGGAATTACTACAGTAAAACTCTGCAGGAGTTTTATTTGTAGCAGAACAGCAGGTAACAGAAAGAATTTGTATAAAAAAGCCAAAACTGTTTCTCAGTTTGTTGTTAGCACAAATTAGGGGCTTTTTCCTTCAGCTTTTTGAATATTTACACCAAGGTCTTTCAGCATCTGAAAGGAGCAGTCCTGGAGATGATCAATCATACAGGGCATACAAAAAAATCCCCAGGATGTAAAAGGATATTTCAGAGAAATAACAAATGAAATGCGTATTTGCACACCTTGGAGGGTGAACTACCAGCTCCCAAAAAGACCTGATCAGCTGACAGCTGAGCAAGAACTCATTTTAATTTGCTCAAAAGCAGGATGACTGGAGGCTCAAGAAGAGGATGGAAAAGAGCTCAGAAAACAAGATGTCAGATGTGGTCAGATGTCAGTGAGGTCAAGCAGACAACTCATTTTCCAGCACTCTACTCCCACCTTCCACAGTGACCCTGTATAGGTTACAAGGAGCTGCAGTACCAACAGCAATGTGAAATCTATTGATGGGAAATACTAGCCAAGAATTGAAGTCATCCGGCACAATAAGCATACCAGCGGTCATTCCACTACAAATTAGAATACGAGGACAAGAGAGATGAGCACAAGCAGTATTATATTTCCATTAATTACTTAAATAGTTTACAGTTCAGGGACACAAAAGATACGCAGAGACAGTGTGAAACACAGGTAGACTGACTCAAATTCTAATTTAATCTCAGTAACAGGAACATTAAATAACACTCTTAAGTCTAAAGAAAAAGGAAACCAGCCACCTTTTGCAAACACCTTCAAATTCTTAGTTATCAGATATTGAACAGCATCAAAAAAATTGCACATTTATGAGCAAAACAAAAGAGTGATATGTCTACCAGCTTTTATTCAGACAATTTGAAAATTATTTCATCAGTTTCCAGACAGAAGTAAACCCTTCCCCACTTCAAATTATTCTTTGGTAGCAAGTAAATAGAGCTTCTGTTTTTACAGGACATTTTTCATCCAAGATCCAGCAAAACTGATCTTTGAAAAGCACCTCAGCAAAAACAAACAAACAACCTCAGCAAAACAAAGCAAATAAAAACCCCAAAACCGAAATGAACCAAACAACAACAACAAAAATACCCAACAAAGCATAACCCACAGGTCAAGAAACAGGAAAAAAACCCCACCAAACCAACCAAACAAAAAACCCTAAAACACACCAACAACCCTCCCCAACCCCCACCCCCTCCCAAAACTCCAAACATACAGGAAAAAAATAATCAGGACTATTCACCACCAACCCGATTCTCCATTTCTACAGTGGTGAGACAGGAAAGCGGAAGCATCCTGCAGGCAACACATTCAGCCTCCGGGTAAAGATAAAAAGTAAGGGAAGTAACAGAAAGCAACGTTCCACTTAACCACATTCTGCTAGTCACATACAGACAAGTATTGAAGCCCTTTTAAAAGCTTTCTGTCCACTTTGCCTTAAGCAAAAGAATGAACTGTAATTCTAGAGTTTTAAGTGAGAGCACAGCAGATAAAAAGTAAATTAAGATGACCTTTGGGTCCCTGCAGAGAATTCTCTGAGAACGCTGAGATTAGCATTAGAAACTCAGAACTCAAACCAGATCCGTCCTCTTATCACCACTGCTGCTGAAAACTAGCTTTACAAGTTTGTTTAAAGAACAGCTACATGGCAACGTATAATTTATGTTTTAAACAAGCTTAAGCCAAGTTTCACCAATACTGGAAGTCAGTGAAAGCCAACAGAAGCATTCCCACAGTCACTCCACCCCCAGATCCTTGTTTCTACTCCTGTCTCATGCTCTCCTGCAGCAGCCTAAATCTTTGCACAGCTGCACCGTTACCTTTACTAGGACTTCAAACCACAACAATCATGTCAGTACACTAAAAGATCTTGTGAAGTTCAAATCCATCATACAGAAGGAAAAAACTAATCTTCAAATCGTGTGCTCTACATGTTTGACCTTTGGGTAAGGTACAATTGCACATGTCTACATGCAGGTATTGCACTGAGCAGTACTTAGACTTCACTGAGTGACAGTGGAGACTGAACCTTTAGTATCACTAAATCCAATGCGACAGAAAGCTCCAGATTAGTTAGTTACAATCTATTTACTTTGCACAGGAACAAAGAAACTGCCATACCAGATCAGACCATTTAAGCAGAACCCCACCACTTGCAATAACTAAGAGTGATAAAAATCAGACATGGTAGAGGGTGACCCTCTTCCAAAAGTGCTCTCAAGCTACAGAGCACAGAAGAGGGAGTAAGTGAATCTTCTCTCACAACAGTATCCGGCTCAAACTGGGAGCAGAAAATCTGGTGGCTTATTTAAACTGTTACAAATATCCAGCTACGGAGACTTGGATAAAATACAAAGGTACATTTTACCTTAGCTAAGAATAGCCAAGATCAACAATAAGCTATATTTTTTTACCTTCGTTATATTTTGATAACAAAAAGAGAAAGTTATCATTTCAGTAACACACAAAAAAACCCAGCAAGCTGAACCTTGGCCTCACTGTGCTTTCAATGTACGTGCTCTCCCCCTGTTCTGACTCCAGCTCCCAGTGCTCTGTTAAAAGCATTCATGTCCCTCCTTGAAAGTCATCAAAGGTGCTACAAATTGATGAGCAGAGCTGAAAGTGACGAGCCTTTACAAATACACTTGTACATACAGGCAAAACTTAAGTTTAAAAGGGTGTCTTTGGTGTCTCTAGTAGGTGTCAAAAAGTAACTGCAGAAAAATACAGAATAAACATCTACAAAGGTTGCCTTGCAGCTGAACTCTCTGGCACAAACATTTTCAAACACTTAATTTTCGCACAAGTCGCACAGTACATGGTTACTGCATGCAGAGGGCATGACCTGCACTATTTCTTGCTTTTCACTTTTATGAAAACATGGTTAAGGCATTATAAACTAATCCTGTACCTGGGGATGTAAGAAGTCATGTACACCTAATTCAGACACTGACACCACTTAAAGGGGTTTGAATGTTTTAAAAGCATGTTGTTAAGGTTGCAGAGAAAAACGTGCATTTTGCTTACATGTATTTCCCTCAAGCTACAAGAAATCACATTACAGTTATCACTGAACTCACTATTTGGATCTTTTTATAAAGAAAATCAATATATTGTCAGTATAGAACATATATGGGATAAGGGAACTGAAGTGCTTTATGCTGAAGCTTCAATTTCTAGTAAACCAACTCCCTCTTACAGTGATATAAAAAGATAGTTTACACCCTTCACTACTGGAAGTTAAAATATTTGCTCTACTGCCTCACAAACAGAATTCTTGAGCGATTAAAGAAAAAAAAGTAATATTTACATCTATAACTTAACAGCAGTCAATTTCCCTTCTCAGCTTCATTTTGAAGCTCATGCAGGTCCTTCCAGCATACACATAAACGGAGACTCTATTTAAAAGGAAAGTGAGTGTAATACCGAAGAGACTGATAGGGGGACTTTGGAGCAAGCACAGTATCTTCTAACTAGCAGTAAATCCTTACAGGATAGTACATCTACCTGTATTTAAAAACAGAATATAAAACCTCCACATAATACATTATTTAGATTATGTCTTTCAGTTTTGCCTCTTAATAACTATTTAGGCAACTGCTGCACACACAACTGTAATGTGTAATACACTGTTATTCACATATAAATTAGCCTCTTTCAGCTAAAATAAATCAATCAATATTAAATTGAAGGCCGAGAGATGTTTTAAATTTGTGATACAGCCTGACAAAGCAGTACTCTAACATCTGTTTATTAGTAACACAGTATGAAGAATTACTGAGATACTCTACAAGAGCATTTATACAATATTTCTGAAGGACAACCATTATTAAAGTTGCCATGTATTTTCAACTGCACTTACAATAAATTCAGAGTAAACATTCTCACTAAAATACTGGAGAGAGAAGCACTTGGCATCCAGTATCTGCAAGATTTGTTAACATTCTCAGAAAATCCTAACATAGTCGAGTATCAGAGAGCACTTAAAAGTGTTCTAACTTGTATACACATTCCATACACTGATTTGCCCAAATACAGGTATATAGAAGTAAGCAAAACTGTCCATGCGAAAAGGAAAAAAAATATTCCACAGCTGCTCTGTCAATGCTGCTGGGACTATCAAGGATGGACACTGTTTCAGGACCAATGCAACATAAATTGACCTTCCTGAGCCTCTAATGTCAAGCCCAACTCCCAGTTGCTATAACCATGAGACTCACTTATTTTAAACATGTTCCCATAACGATTCTTTATTTTCCTTGAAAGCCGTGAAACTGGATACAATCGTATTACAAGAAAGACATTGCAATTTTATTACTTGGTAGAGACAGAGATGGTGCTAAGAGTTATAAAAAGGCAAGGCACTCACTAAAATTCAAGTTATTTCCTGTCCCCAAAACATTTATGATTTCCTGCTAATCCTCCTGTAAGGACAGAACCATTTCTTATCTGCACAATCATACCATATCAAGTATTTTTACCATGCCCTAGAAACAGGCCAAAATCCCTCTGAATTGCTGAAAATACATATAAACAGGACACTGGTCTTGAAACCAGTTCTTACTACAACAGTCCCATGATAAGTCAACATTCTAAAATTATCCTTGAGGTTTACCTGGCATAAGACACAACTTCTGTGAAAAGAACACACAAGTCCCGAATGGGAACTATGTTTCTTACAAGTTTTAAATGGTTAGCCAAACTATAAAGCATCATTAAAACAGATCCTGGATGTTAATACTAAGTTCTTAAACTACAGAGTCGACATCACATAAAACCCTACAAGAAATCTATGTGAAATTGTGAACTTCACATCAAAACTACATGGTCATACTGCAGTGCCTTCCCACACACACTAGTCAGACCCCGCGAGTACAGGTTAGAGCTGAAATGTGCTCTGAAATCAGCTCGTTTCATGCTGAACACTTGCACACATGTCAAATAGGCTTAATAGAGGCGGCTTTCAAGGAAACGGACTTACCAATTAATACATACAGAAGGCAAATAAGGGCTTCGAACACCAGGGCGCTGAATGAAACCACTGAAATGTACAACCCACACTAAGCCACGACAAAACTACTTTCTCCTGGGAGAACAGAGAGGACATTTATGCTTTAAAGCCTTTCCTCTCCTTACCACGAACTGAAAGAAATCAGTTCTGCGCTATCGCGATGCTGCATATCATAATTTGACTTCGGAGAAGTCCTTAGAGGGGAAAAAATAACCAAAGAAACTCTCCCCAAAGCCCCAGGAGGCTGCTCGGTGCGGCAGGCAGGCTGCGGGGCGGTGCGGGCAGCGCCGGGCAGGGGCAGGGGCAGAGCCGCGCCCGCCCTGCGGGCAGCACCGCGTCCCCATGGCCGCGGACACACCCGGCCCGGCCCCGCCGCCCCGGGCCCCTCAGAGCCCGTCGGGGCTCGGCAGGACTCACGCCCAGGGCTGACAGCTGCGGGGCTCCCGGCCGAGCCGTGCCCGTGCCTGCACCCGCGGCGGGG
>VXBX01004327.1:32088-54757 GCA_013400415.1 Scytalopus superciliaris
CGCTCCCGGCGCGCTGGGTGCGCGCAGCCCGGCCAGCCGCCAGCCTGCCGCCCGCACACACCGCCGCCGCTCCGGCCCCGGAGACGGGAGGGAGAAGCAAAGGCAGCACACATCACATGACCAGAACCTTGGGGAGGTTCAGGTAAAAAACTTGTCTCGGTCTGGATTTCCGCTCGACCGCAGCGGGGTGGGTTTGCTTGTTGAGCTCAGGTGAGGAAAGCAAAACTGAATGTTGCTACGCACATAAGGTTGCTTTCAGGATGGTGCGATTTTTGGATACAGTAGGAGTCACACAGTTGGAAGAAGTTTAGCTGAGTATCTTCAGTTTCTTTCTTAGAATTTGGTAGGTGTCCAAGTGTAACATTAACTAAGCAACTCAGCAATGATTATCAGTTTGGTCACTGTGCTGGGATCACTGCTTTGTTCTGAGTGAGAAGTACCTCCTAACAGAAACAGATTTTTACCTTGCATTATCTGACCAGGTGCTGACCTAAATGTAGTCTCTTTGCCGGAGGAGATGGTGAGCAGATTGGAAGAGGTCTTTGCTTGTAGACAAAAGCCTGAAAAGGCTGTATACCTGCAAAATAGTGCCAGTAGATGAAGGCATATGGCCTCAGTGTCACACCCAGTGAATCACAGGTGGACTGTCAGGATGTCACGCTGTACCTATCCTTGTGAAGGCTTTTCAGTGTAGAACGCTTGCAAGTAGAGTTCCTTTGGGACAAACAAAGTCATCTAAATATTCTCTTGTAACATTCAACTCAGAGGTGTAACTTAATTCTGAATTTCACCGGGAAAGCATTTGAAACTTATTGACACCACCTGCTATAAATCAGAGTCAGCTTTCTGGAAGATTCCTAAACCAAGCCATATTGACAAAGTGAGAGTGTTACTAAATGCGGAGAGTAAGATAACAAAGTATCCACCTTGTAGAAGCAGCATGAGGCTAGTTGCATGGAAATCCTCAATCAGATAGTTGAACTCAAGTTACTACCTGTTGTTGGTAGTGTAACCTCCATGTACACAGGATCCTCTAGTCTTCGACAGGAAAAGAACACCAACAAACTGCACTATTATAGAGTTTCAGATATTCCTCTCTGCCATAAAGTCACATTCACAGATAAAGAAAAACAGAACAAGAACCCCACAACCTTCCCCACGCCCCAATCCCATAACCCCATGCTTTTAAAGAAATCTAAACAGAAAAAGAAAACAACTTCAGGAAATTTATAAACACTTCCCACGTGGAGGAAGAATACACCTTTGAATAGCAATTGGTTGGAAAAGAATACAGAGAAGAAAGAGCAAATATTTAATAGAAGTCAATCTAGGAGATAAGGGTTCATACGATGTGTATGACAGGCCTAGGGGGCACCTCTCTCAGAGACCAAGACTCTGACAAGGGAGAAAGAAACTTGCAAAATTCAAGGCAAGTTGTCAGAGTGGCACTGGGGTACTGAGGAATGTGCATGTGCACTGAGGAGAAATACTTTCTGGAAAATAATAATAACAGGGGCAAAACATAAAATACAGGGAAAGTGGGAGGCACCAGTGCAATAAATAACTAAATGCAGACAAGCTCTGTCACCGTCCCTGTTAAGGCGTGACATTGCCTTTTGAGTAAGGCCAGCACTGTCAAGGATTTGAGTTACTTTTGGATAAGATGCAAAGTGGAAAACACTCACTATTCTGCCTTTAAGAGTACCTGGCATGCCTTATGAAGGCTGTTTATTTCCTTATTATTGGCTGAAAATCAGTTCTAAAGAGTTACATTTTGCTTATAATCCTTATATTCATCTTACTTTTTCAACTGGGTGTTTCTCCACTCTGCCATCACCAAGGAGGGCAGCACAGTGGCAAACAAGGAAATGCCTTCCATGCCTCACTCCAGAACACAAGGTAATGCATTGCTGGTATGCAACACAGATTTATGCACAATATGGAGGCTTTACAACCTTCTATATTTTTAAATCAGAAATTGAACATGCTGAGTGACGTCTATGTTTTCTTGTAATTATCTCTTTAAATATTTTTGCCCTGAAACAAGTTGACCTGATTCTAAAAAGCATAAAACGTACTGAAGAGGTCAGAAAGATACTCAGCTACATCTTGCACAGATTATTTCTCAGTCTAAAACACAGCTCTAGACGGTAACATGAGACTTTGAGCAGTTTCCAGTGGGCTTGTTTCCCTTAAGTCACAAGTAGTGGCACCTCAGGTTTGTTATGAAACAGAGGCCTTTGGCCTGAAATTACCATCGTGCAACATTTGGAACATCTACTGTTGTAGACAAAGAAACTTCTGTTTGGGAACACACTAAGATTTTGCAAGCCAAGGAGTTTCCTTGTTGCACAAAACTTGTAACAGTGTCATGAATAATCAACAATTTTCAACATGCTAGAGATAGGAATCTGCCGTGCCCCTGAATATATAACCTAGGCATCATCATCCGCAAACAGAATAAATATGAGAGATAACACAATCGGTAGTTTCTGGTCTTGACTAAACATGCATAAAGTGCTTGAACACTGTATACAAACTAGGTTCTCCCTGTCTTGTTCTTCTGTGTAGAAGAATTATCCCCACCTTAATCTTCTATTCATTTTTTCCATTGTGAGAAAGCGAAAACAGACCTGGTCCTAAGCCATCATCCTTTCCTGTTTACTCCTCTGTGTAATGGAGAAGTGAACCAACTGAAGGAGGACACCGAGTTCCTTTTCATGCTCAACTCCTAGGTCCTACTGAAAATCTGCTGGTATCTCTGTTTCCTGTAGAAATGCTTGGCCATCTTATGGCAATATTCCTGCTTTATAGCATAACAGGTGTGCCCGTTAGAAGAAATTCCACTTCAGAAAAGCGGGATCCCATGTCGCTTTTCAGGAGAGAAAAAGCCAGGTAAAACTCGAATCCATTACAGGGAATTCTAGGAGTTTTGTTGCACCTTGGGAATGTCTAGTCTACTGTTATTTATGTATTTGTTTTCTTAATGTTTTACTTATTAATGTCTTCATTGATTTCAATGGAAAATGTGTTTAAAGATTTCTTCCCTCACATTTCAGTCCACATGGAAATGAGCTTTTGTTAAAAATGAATTTTGGATCCACAAAACTGAAGGTTATGTCTTGACCTAGGTGTCAGACGCATTATAGTGGTTTTCAGGTGAACCTTTACTCAAAGAAAGTCTAGTAATGATGTGAGCAAAATCCGTTGAGCCTCTTCTCATATGTCACTTATGAAGATCTACCTGAATTATTGCAGCCATCACCTCTTTTTCTTACACTCTTCCAGATTAGTAAATTGACAACATAGCTCTTACCTGGATCAGCAGTTCCATCTATTGTAAGCATCACTACCTGTTCTCTCTCCAGGGCGAAACAACTGTACCATTTCAGACTCAGGAGACCAGTGATAGCTTAGTTTTCCTTCACCCTGCTGCTATCACTACCTGTTATGTCACTTTCAGCCAAGGTGCTTATAATTCCTTCCATTCTGTGAGACAAAGGCACAGATAGAAGCACAGCTGTTAATAAACTGTATAAGCTTTTCTCCACTGGAAGCTACACATTACCAAATGGCAGGGTAACAGATAGAAGAATTCCACTTTTATTTTTGTCTCTAAGGGCAACGTAGGGTGGGGAAAAGACCACTTCCTCACTCCCACAAAAGAAGACCCTGCAGTT
Source organism: Scytalopus superciliaris (assembly GCA_013400415.1). Lineage (NCBI taxonomy): Eukaryota > Metazoa > Chordata > Aves > Passeriformes > Rhinocryptidae > Scytalopus > Scytalopus superciliaris. The sequence goes on from VXBX01004327.1 coordinate 35,769, forward strand.
ATTATTTCCTTCTGCCTACTGCTTGTCACCCTTATTCTGCCACCAATAAACTGCAGTTACTAGAGGACGGCAACTTGACAACAGCATAAACACCCAACCAGCAGCAAACATTAGAAATTTTGTCGGTGTGTCTCAGTACAGCTGTGGGCTGTAAACCAAGTCTCGTGTGATTGATGTATCCAGCACATACCATACAAGCCTTATGAGCTTCCTGTAAAAGAGGAGCAGCAGACAACAGTGACACAATTTGACAGAGACATCTGAATTACTGTCTTCCTACATAATTGCCAGATGGACAAGGAACTGGCAGGAACAACCTCCACAGAGTACCCTGCTAGCTTTCTCCAGAGCCATTGCATATCTGAATAATCAGTTCTGGGTTTAGTCATGGCATCCAGTCTGACACATTCTCTTCCTCCTTTCCAATTGTGTTCATCCCACCCTGGCCCTCTAGTCATAATGTCTGTATGTTTTCATTCATGATGCTGAGCAGTGGTGGCAGTGCTGTTCTTCTTCCTAAATCCAGCAGGTAGGCCTGCCAAGGTCCTCACAGCTGTCAGAATAACTAGAAAAACTCAGCAATAACATCAGTGCCTAGTTCATCATGTGATCCATTTATGCCAAGTCTGTCCATTTTCTGGCACCATGGCAGAAATTAATCAAATATCTATGAGCTGTAACGATGTCAGGGAATCCACAGGTCCTAAAAGTAGTTATGGGGGTTTTTATGTCCAAACAGTCAGATCTTTATCACACCCACCTCTTTAGAGAAGACTGCATCATTTTTTCCCCAAGCTCTTAAATTTATTCCCTCCAGCAATTATAGTAGGCACAACACTACTTTATTGCTTGTGTGCCAGGGATAATCACTGAGAATGGTGTTTCCAATCCATTTAATTGCAGTGTCCCAAGCTATCAGCTATACTAAACATTCTCCAAAATCAGATGATCTGGGTATCAGTAGTAGGCATTTGCTTATCCTGAGACAAAATATTTTGAACATTGTTTTGCTTCAACAGTCTTCTCTTCTATGCATACAATAGTAAGTGAGAGGTGTGGAAAAGTTTCCCTTGTAGCTTCTGGAAAGAGAAAGCTTGCACTGGAGAGTTCTGAGGAAAGTAACTTTTCAGTCTTAGTACTTGTTTGGTAAAAAACCCAATCATCTTATCTTTATATAGCATAAGAAGCTGCTCCAAAAGAAATATAATGAAATAAAATACATATTTGCAAAACAAATTTCTGACCTTTCTTGAGTTTAATTTACTGATAAGAAGATATTTTGAAAAATATTCTATCTCTTCCACAGTATAAGTCTATTTGTTGAATTTGGTTGATGTTCCTGAGGTTTATTTGTCATTCATTGGGCTCTTACTGGTCTATATCATAATTTTCTTTGCTACACCTGGTTCATTTATAATTTTTATGATGTTTGGATACTAATAAATCTCACCTATCAATAAATCATGAGTAGGAAAACCTTCTAGTTTCTGCATGCTTACCTTCCTTGTGAAATCACAGGAAATTTGTGTTGTATTATTTGGTGGTCTTTGACATTTGCAAAGTTAATTTACATGTACTATAAATATATGAAAATACTGTAACTATATGTATAACATATATATGCTTCTTTAACAGATTTGGTTGCTGTTTTGTAGTTTTAATTTTTATTATTTCATTTCATCTTGCTGATGATATTATCAGGGTACAAAACTGAGCTGACTTCACGTGCTCTTCATGTTTGCACTATGAAGGGCTTTGAGAAGCAAAGAACGACCTTGACAGAATATGTTTGTGTGAGTTTGGGAGAGAGAATTACTCTAATGCTTGCCAAGGTAGGATACACAATTTATTTTGACAGATTGCCTATCTTCCTTGTTCTTTGTGGTTTAAGCCAAAATGTTTCAGAATTTGAACAAAGGCTTTCAAGTCTCCAGAGCATAACTGACCACTTACTGCTGAGGGTATTAACCATGCAAACCACTTCCAGTTAGTTGTGTAACTGCTTTTCAAGGATGGTACCTTAATCAAGTTTGCTGTGCACAGTGCTAACAGTGCAAATCAGATCAGTTAAAAAGCAAATGTCACAATTTTCTCTTGAACTTCAAAAAACAAAGGAACAGTACTGAGATGCTGCTTTTAGTTTCATGTCCTCTAGACACAAGGTTTGGAGGTGAGTTTATTTACAGATATTAGCACCAATTTAATTGTTTTGTCTTCATTAGGTGGTTTCTAACATCTTAATTATAAAGCTGCAGGAGCTTTCTGTTTTATGTTGAAAAGAACAATATTCCTTTTAATTCTATCCAAGATAAGAATGTGTATTAGCACATTTACATATTAGTCACAGAAGTCTTGAGATTATAACTATTTGTTTGCTCTGTTTAACCAGAACAAAGGATCCTTCACAGAGTGGTAACATACCTTTCAGTCTACAGTAAGAATTACTGCAGCTGCTTTCTAATAACTTCTTTTGCTCAAGTATATTTGAAGTATGGAAAGATACCAAATATAAAAATAAAATGCAGACTGATGGTACTAAATAAAGAAAATAACACCCCTTCTTATATTAAAGTTCCTAAACCAAAAACTTTCCGAGTTATTCTCAAATTCCTTTGTGTATTCTAATTCCCCATGTTTACAGTCAGTTGGGACAATATATATTCCCTCTTCTTCACAGAGAACTGAAATTTATTTGGGTTTAGTTCAGTAAAAGCACTTACACATTATTTCAGTAACACTAAGTATGAGGAAAGCCCAGTTCTCCATGTCAGTTAAGCTACAGGTTTAAACTCTTTAAACCCTAAGTAATGGTACTTTTTGTATGGTAAAGCACCTCACAGTTGAGGCCAATCCTTTATTCTCTTACCCAGCAAATTAAATTTTAATAGAGCAGATAGCCATTCACTGCATCATTAAGCAGTACGTAGCTCTCCTTTTTCCCTGAGTAGAGGCCCTTTCTTTTCCACATTTCTAAAAATCCTTCCCATCCCCCACCCCTGATTCTTAAAACTTGAATTTAGTTTTTTTTAGTCTTCAGTCTCAACACAATGGTCAGATATGATATGTACTTCTACAGAGCACTGTACATGTCCACCAGAAGAAGGGGTAGTATATCCACTACTTTATGAGAGCCTAGATATCAAAGAACAACAGAACTCACCTTTTTACCATTTTAAGTAATCCAATGTTTGAAGGAAGATCAAGAGCATCTGAAAAGTATCGCTGGAGAAAATTACAAAAGAAGAATATGGCCAATTGGAAAAGCCTGCAGAAATTAAAAAAAATTTATATTTAAATGCCAGAATTTCTCCTAATATGAATGGTATAAAGCAACTTATGTATGTCTAAAATAAAACAAGATTATTTCTGTAACTTGTGAACATGTATATTAATCAGTCAATAATTGCAAAATTCTTTGTATGTAATTTTTTTCCATTAAAATTATCTTTGGTCCTTATTTTTCATTCTAAAACTATCACTGATGACAGCTTATTGAAGTGCTATGTAGCATAAACTCCTGTCTCCTCCCTCCTTCCCTCTTCTTTTAAAATACTGAAAGTAGAGAAGCTAAATTCCAACACATTTTGATGATGTCACGAAAGCCAAAGTTGTAGCTATAAAAAGCAAATGTTTCTATTTCCTCTGGTCCCAAACAGAGAATGAGATAAATTGCTACTCTTTGGAATAATAGTGATTCATATCTGAAACTTAGACTGGCTTTATAAACCTGCCAAACAATTTGTTTAAAACCGTAACCAACAGTATATTTGGTGCATGCTGCAGGACCACGAGAGGATGTTTGTTTTGGTATATGGAAAGGCATTCCAACCATCTTATTTTAGTAATTCTACCACACCAAAGACAACAAAAGCTATCCTGAGGTTGAAGTGTATGATGCTTTCAAAGCTTGTTCATTGTGAATATTCAAAAGGTCAGAGGTCTGAATTCCACTAATGTCTTGCATTCTAGTCTTGTTGAAGAAGATGGGAAAGTATGAATGAAAATGTTGCTAATAAGCCTAAGCTTATCATATGATTTTCTAAGCATTTGGGCATTCATTGATTTTAAGAGGCTATATGGAGGCTCCAAAATTCCACAGAGACAAAATCAGTCAATTTCTCCTTTGCAATCTCAGCAAAGCTTTTGTGGAGCACAAGTCACGGTCCAGATGGTTCAAGTACAGGCATGGGGGAAGGTTCCTGCTACCATTCCTGCTAAGGTCATTAGGCCCAGAGAAGGCAATATCTGCCTAGAGTCCTCTTTTGCCCAAAGCCCAGTGTTAATGATTCTGGATATTGTCCCTATGAGAAGTTCAAATTTAGAAGAACTTCTTAAGAAATGAAAAGTACTTTTATCTAATTTAGGCAAAGATAAATCAAAACTCTGTGTGTCATCTTCTCTGAAAAGTGTGTGGTGTATTGCATTAATACGGACAGGAAGACCTCCTTAAACAAAGCATTCATTGTAAGGTGAAGTGCTAAGGTTGGTCTACACTTTTAACATTGGAATTATCTGAATATCCAGATTTTATTTGTATAACAATTCCTAAAGTACAGACAAGTGAACCAACTTACCATCACCCAGAAAAATCATGGCCTAAGCTGGAAGTGAAATCAGATGAGAACATCTGCTCTAGACACCAGGCACAGGCTCATCTTCTTGTGGAATGATACAAGACATGAGGCTTCCATGTCACGGCCTGGGTTTTGTCTTTGACTCAGCAACTAATATTTTGAAGAAAGAGCTCTGATGTTCAGTGTTTTTTAATCTGTATGTCACTGATTGCAGTTAAGGTATGGTTTTTCTTGAATTCAAGCATCAAAATATTCTCACAGGAATGCTTACAGAGTCATCTAAATCAGAATGTTTAATTCTCTTTGCTGAAGATGCATGTACTCCACAAATGAGCAGAAAGCCATCCAGGATTGAATTACTGCATCTAGGCTGTTACATTCTGTGATACTTATTCCCTCTTCTAGTTACAGACAAAAAACCCCACATGAATATTTTTAAGCTCTAATAATTTTGTGATAACATGAGTCAGACATAGTGGTTTATGGCAGCATTATACTGCATAGCACAGCTCTTTTGCTCTTCAAGAACATACACAAAAGCTACAGCTCCTATCACAGGACACACTGGACAATGGACACAGCTCAATTTTCACTAGTTCTGGGTAGCAGAAGCTATGACAAGGGGGCTAGGAAGCCTGCAGAATACAGAGCCTGTGGTGGTCACACCCTCCTCTTTGCCTGCACTGGGCTCAGCAAAAAGCAAACCGAGCTGGCCAAGAATAAGTTGATTCAGCATGCTTTGCTGAAAAGGCTCTTAAGCTGTTCCAGACAAAACTATGAGGAAGGATGACAGTGACAACACCATCTATCCTTCAGGCTAAGTCTCTCCCCTACCCCTACCAGGTTTTGAACTGCTGCCAAAATGAATCATCTCTACTTTAAAATATACTGGGAAGTTGATGTCTGGCACAGGTTGTTCCTTAGTTCTTTTTAATTGTCTTCAATGACTGCACAGTTTACTGAAGGTTTCAAATATGCAGCACAATAATGTGTGGTTTAACTTCAGGTAAAAAGGCTGGACCTTTTTTGCTCTTATTTATTACATTCATTTTGTACAGTGTCATCCAAAGGTAAAGCAGGAAGAAGTGAAAACCAGTGAGAACTGATTGAGACTGAAGTGCTTGCTTCAGAGAATTTCATTCTACACTGCTTGACCTACAAATGCATTCCCTTTCCCCTGTACTTATTGCTTCAGGCTTTTTCTTTGGTCTTGTCTGTACCATAGAAGTTGCAGTGTTTTCTCTGAATCACTTTCTAAAGGAACACATTTAAATCAGAGCAATCCACTTGTATGAAGATTCAACCCCCCCTTGAGTAATTTCCAGAGATAAGACCTTTTGCTTAGTATCAGCAAAGTCTTTCAATTAGGGTTTGTGGGTTTTTTTCATCAATAGATCTCAAAGCAGTTTATAAAGTAGGTTACTGCTTTTTACTCTGTTTTGCAGATGGGGAACAGATGAAATTATTTGCTTACTTGTGGGCAAGTAGAAAGCTGGGAATAAAAAACTTTGTCTACCCAACTCAGTGTTCCAGCCACAAAACTACATGGATTTCCAAGTTCTCTTGATGTGAATGTGCTTTGAGGATCACATTTCTGCTAACCTTGTAATGATGTTCCAGTGATTTCATGGTAATAATATTCAGCTTAAAAAGATACAAAATAATAGAACTTATTTGGTGTAGTGTAAAGTGGTGGGGGCTTGTTTTGCCTTGTTTTTTAAATACAATATCAGCTCATAACAGAATATCCATAGATTAGTTTTTGCCATGTAAAAAATATTGGAATCACCTGTAAAATACGTAGAGCCTCTCTTCCTCCATCCAATCCAGGCCACAGAAAGTTAACTCCAGAGTTATGTTCAGATATAAGTAAACCATCTAACAGCCAAAATAGAGTGCTATAGCAGGACAGAAATAGGCCTAAAGTGTGAGCACACAACTAATTTAGGAAGGAGCAAGAAACAACAAAATGTTTGAATTGAAGCAGCACCTCATTTTCTATTCAGCCTTCAGAACGCAGAGAAAAGCTCTCTTTGGTTTTGTCCTATCACTGGGCTATCAGGCTGTGGGCTGCTGGTAGATAGTTTTCTATTAAATGTTCTTCGTCTGTCACTGGAACCTGAGGAATGTAGTGACATCTCCATCCCTGGAGGTTTTCAAGGCTCAGTTAGGCAGCACCACAACTGACCTGATTTGATGCTGTCAATAGATTTGCTTGGAGCAGGAGGCTGAAAGGTTGAACTGTTTATGCTCAAGGCCTTTCTCTGGGGACACCTAAAATATACTGAGTTTCAATCATCTCTATATATTGCTGTACAACTGTGAACAATCTTTAATACTGCTGAGCTTTCCCAGAACAGTTGAAGATGAATAGTTGCTGAAATAACACTAAAGCAGAATTAGGATGGACATTTATCAAAGTTATGGCAGTTTTTTTCACTTAGACTGTGTGTTATTGGTATTTTTTCAGTGTCTCCTGATAAGCTCATTCACAGAACAGTATCTCATTAGAACAAATGTGTATAAATCAAGACAAAATCAGAAGCAGACTAAATAAACATGAGTTCATGTTGAGTATAGTTTCATTGTGGATGTGTTACAGCTCTAGAAATCATCACTTCAGATACAGGAAAGTAGGAAAATGAGAAGAATACATTTTTAAAGTTCTGGGGGTTTTACCCCTTATTTTTTTCGTATGTTGAAAAATAAAATTACGTGCAGAGCAACAGATACATATTAGATACATTCTAAAGTGTTAAGTCAAGAGTTATTTTGATTTTTGTTACCATAAAAATCAAATCTTATCCTTTTACATAACTGCTCACAGTGCCATCAAATGAAGAACAGCTGACAAACTGTCAGCTCATGCATCTGACATGATTTGATGCAACAAGAAAAATGGATATACAATGAATTAGACAATGTTTCAAGTTCAATAATTTTATATTTTTTGTAAATTCTGAAAGATATTTTAAAATATTTTCAGAAGGGTAAGAAGACATGCAGGCTTTGTGACAGCATATATCTAAAGAAGAATGCAGTACAGGAAATTAAGATATACATGTAGATAAACTTTTTGCAAATAAAATTTTGCAGGAATAGGCCATGGATTTCTAACTGTTCACATTTAACATTTCCTGCAGTGTTGGTGTATGAAGAAAGCTCTGTTGTTGCCTGACTTTAAATTAAATGAATATGTTTCTCATTAGTCTCTTTTAGTTTAGTTTGGGGATTTTTAATAAACAGTTATTTTTTTTTTCACCACATAAAAACTAGAAAGTTTTAGAAGCATAAATCTCCAGATGCTGGCACTGGAGAGTGCATATATTCTCCTTTTATAGCCTACTGGATCACAAGTGGTGTCAGGCTCAAATCCTGTGCTCCAATCTGGGTTGTCCTTTGTCCAAAGGGACCATTACACATAACTGATCTGTTGGAAGCAGATCTGTTGAAGACATTACCAAACTTCTGAGCCCTGTAACTTGATCTCAGAATGTGCTGCTGTCCCCACCATGGTAATGTCACCTCCTGTCAGATGGGCCCTACAAGCATCTTCATCCTCCACAGTAGCTCTTCCCAGTGCAAACTTGGTTGGCGTCCATGGCACACCTACACAGAGAATGGCAACTGTGTGGGGTCCTGGCATGACCAAGATCCAGCAGAGTTCAGCAGAAAAGCTGGTGGGATGAGGCTTGGGGCACCTGAGATTTTTCTGGAGCTCTGTATAGGTTTACCCACCCCACCAGACAGAGAGGGACTGTCTTCCATGGGTGCCACAGTAAGGAAATTTTGATGGGCAGGTTTTGAAAATAACTGAAAGCAGGATGTGTTGGCACGGATCATGTTAACTAGCCAAGTCCCTGCCCTCTGAGGAGAAATGAACCAACACAGACTGACAACAGGGCTGGACGCAGCCCAGTCTGCCCTGCAATAGACTAGTGGGACACTGAGACATCACCCATGTTTCTGTCCATGCCACTGCTTAACCTCCTTCTACCAAACCACAACAACCAGTAAACAGAGGTAAGAAACAGAGAATCTGCATAAGGCAGTTATGTGAGAACCAAATGTGCAGAATTTTAAGTCTGGTGGCAGAGCCTTCAAGATTAGAAGCATAATTTCTACCCGAATATCTGAGTTATACAAATAAAGGCCATGACTACACGCACTTAAATGTAGAACAAAGTGTTCCTGATTTCAAGACACAATGCACAAAACAATTAATTTGTCTGAGACTGGAACATCAAAGACCTTGAAGAAGGCAATACAGATGACTGTCAGCACACTGATATTTGTGACTTCCAGTATTTTCTTCTCTAAATAAAAAGAATGAGAAGATGATCCAGTTTAATGTCTTCAGACAAAGAAATCACCATATTTACATGCTTTGGAGTAACAGGAAATCTTCTACCCATGGCAACGACAGGATGCAAAGGGCAGAACATCTCACTGCACAGCATGGATGGCTCCTTGTTCTGTTACCTTGCTATGAATGACAAATTACAAATGTGCCCCACTGTGCCTGTGACATTGGTATAGCAGCAAAGCACAACACGCTTTCTTTTGCACTGGGAAGTCATGAGAAAAAGGCTGCAACTTGGCAGGCCACATACAACAGCTGGAGAATATGAGGTTTCCAGCACTACCTCCCCTTCTTTGGGGTTTTGACTCAGTAATATGCTCTCAAACCCAGGTTCATCACCTCAGCTACCCCATCTGCCTCCCACAGGGTGACAAAACCCAAGGAATCCCATGGACTTGCTGAGAAGAACCTTAAGGCATTTGAAGTTTCATCAAGATTTATCAATTATGTATCATATCAAGTTTTTGCAATTATCATCAGTGATAAGCATTAGTCTCACATCTAACTTAATGGCAATGATATTAAAATGTATTTTGCAGTAAACCCTCCTCTCTAATTTTCCAGCAATATTTAAAAAGAAATATAAATGGATAGCAATGCCTGTCGCCAAGGCAGACTAGTTTGTCTATTGCCCCAGCATTGTGAAACTGATGTGAAAAAGCAACTGAAAGAAGCCTGGCCCAGGACCCAAAATGGGTGATTTATGCTCCTAACTTGAGAAAGAAAACTGTCCAGAACTTTAAAAATAAATAATACACTGATCTCTTTTAACTTATTTCTGAAATTACTGCCAACTGTGTACTAATTTCAAATCTTTACAAAACTCCCAGCAGCAAAATTTGGCAAGGACTTAGCAGCTGAGAAAGACAGAGGAGATGAATCATGATCATATGGATGCAATGCTGCACGCACTTTGTGTTGAAAGTTGTAGAGTCTTTAAATGTAGGATAGTCATGCAAAATTTCAGTATTCTTTCAATTGCAATGCATTCCCATATTTTAGCAACTTGCAACACAAGAACAGTTCTGCCAAAGCCATTTTGGGGAACGACATTCAAAGATATGAAAGGGAATATGCATTATATAGCCCCTTAGAGCAATCTTGTAAATAATGTACATAGGACGTACCCTGTACTTAGGCAAATTAAATTGATTTCAACAAGGAAAAATATTTGAGTTATGCATACTCTGAGTGTACACTACAGAAAATTAAAACAGTTTTAGAAACTACTAAGATCTATAAAATCTGTACAAAGACTCATGACTGAGTGCTGTCTCTCTCATAGAGGGTAAAATTAAGTGAAAACATGCTTTTAAGAATGAAGATACTTTCTTCACTGTAAAGAAATGATCAAGTGAGTTAATAATGTATCCTTTACTCACATGAATCATTCAAGACTACCTACTTAAAAAATTTAGTTCAAAATGTGTCTCGTATCATATTCCTCTAAAAGAAAATGGAATATTATTGACACTAGAGCAGTAAATTTACTTTTGATTATGCTTACTTTTATAATTTAAAGCTCTGTAATTTTTATGACCTATTTGGAAAGTCCATGAAAATACGCCTTCTGACACTTGAAATTAGAAGTAAAAGGAAAAAAAATTAAAAACATTCAATGAAGAATTTGAACTACTATTTGTTTTCTTCATACAAAGGTAGTCAATTTAGTAAAGTGTTAGACAGAAGTTGATGATAGCTGACCATGTCTGAAAATAAAAGGTATTGGTCATTTTGTGTGCTATTGGATTGGGGTATATAATAATTAGATCAGTAAGGATAATTTCTAGTTCAGCTTTAGGGTAGACTGCAGTAGTAATTAAAAAAGACTACTGTGTGATTTCTAAATGCCAATATTGCTCCATTTCTTCTGGAAGTAGTTTATTTTCTGTCAAAGTATATATGGCTTTTTGACCAGAGACGATTTCAGGCTTAACGCATCTTTTCTCAACTTCTCATTGTACAAATCACACCAACAGCAAATCAGAGGCATAATTACCTTTATGTCTAGAAAAAATAAAATAATCAAAGAAAGGTTTTCACTTTCGCCCCTTCCCCACCTCAAGCCCCTCGAAATTTCATGAAAACACTTGTTTGTTTGTTTGTTTGTTTGTTTGTTTGGGGTTTTTTTGGGGGTGTGGGTTTTTTGGTTTTTTTTTTGAGGCAACTTGATGTGCAAGAATGCTTAATGTCCAGGGAAATGAATTTACAATTTATATAAAATCAGAGTATTCTTACAGCACATTATTGTTACACAGCTTGTGGTGCCTTGTCTGAACTCTACTGTTAGACCATACTTGCTTCAGCTCTGCTCCTGTGTAATATACCAGGTACCTAACAGGGGCAGAGGGACAGATTAGGGAAGAACTGTCTTCATTATGGAGTTTAAAATAAGATTTGCATTGGAATGAGTGGGAAAACATATCTCTATGGCACTTATATTAAAGGCAGAGGAAGATTAATTTTCTTTTAAGTTACACGTGGATATAGACTTGGGAGAAGGCCATAGTGTTTTATATAAATAGAAGGGGGTTTTTTATAGTAGTGTGATTATTCAAGGTGAAACATACTTTCCTGGGCTAAAAAATGGAATACAAAGTTCAGAATCCTTCATTTGGCCAAGATGTATTTTGCAAAATACAACATCTTACAAAAAGCTTTATGACTGCCTTCTGGTGATGCAATGAACTAAATCCACTGGCACTCATGGTAATAGCTGTACTGGAATGCCTCCTGATCTCCCATTTTTTGGGGAACATTGGATAGGTTATTCAGCTGGCCATGAAAGGTGTCATGTTGTAGTTACTTATGAAGTACTTACTACATAAGCACACACAGAGTTTGACATGAGCCTGAGAAGTCTTTGAGGTTAACTAGGAGTCCATGTCTATGGGACACATGGTCCTGAAGGATTAAACAATATGTTATATATGGACTTCTTTCATATGATTTGAAGGTTTTCTGGTTAGCTCAAATTTCAGTGCAACACATTATTTTCTCTTTCAGGAAACTCACTACTCTTACCAGGTTGAACCTGCTCTGCTGAACGCAGTGCTGAGGATGCATAACATAGCACAGCGTGCTCCACAGGGCAGCAGAGTCACTTTCCTGGACTTGAATTTACCTGGTGTACGTCCATGATTAAATATCATTAATCCTTTAGCTGAAGTAAAACCCCATGCACTTGCATTTCAATATGTACAGTGAAAAAATAAATTTGGAAGCACATTTGAGTGTATCTATTATAAAGCTGCACTTCAGATTCCATTCTTGCAGGATTGTAGACCTGCACACTGGAAAACTTGATTCAAAATGTGCATGGCTATACATTCATGTGCTGCTCTAGACGGAAGGCTATAGCAAGGGCACTATGCATATTTACTAGACATGGTGCACTGATCACAGAGAAGATGGGACAGCCTTACAAAACAGAGAGTAATGCTGAACCGTAGGATCGCGTGCCTGTGCTGTGTTCTGCAGTTCATCTTATGCTGCCCTTAGACAAGAAGTTACCTCAGGGCCTTCAATGCCCCCAGCAAACCGGGACCAAATCAATACTTAAGGGAGAAAGAAAAGGAGGAGACATCACAGCACAGATAAAGGTCATTTTGAAGCAATAAAATGCCATGACATAAAAACAAAAATACATGACTGGATACAGAAAGCAGGCAAACCAAAAGTCTGAGCCTTATCTTTTATGAGTGAATGGGTATTATTTCTGCATGGTTGGAAGCCATGTGCTATGATTACAAACACATGTTTATGAAATTCAGTGTGTGGTGAGCCCACATTTTGGGGATCAAATTTGAACATTTACAAAAGACAGAAGAAATGAAGAAGACATTCCCATCAATTGTGTATTCACTGCTTCCCTTTGTTTGATCAGGGGGTGTATTTAAAAGTCTTCAATATTTTCTCTTCCAGGATCTGGTAGAAAGATTGATCACCATGTATAATTTTTAAACTATGGTATGAACTTGCAGAAAGCCTTCTAAAAATGTAAATGCTGTGGAAACTTTTGCTCCATGAACAGTAGCAGTAAAAACCATAAGCACTACAAAATATACTGTGAAAAATATTTTTGATTAATTGTAAATTTTTCATTATATGAAAAAAAAATCATCTACTGAGTATGGCAGAACATGAAAGGATTCTATATTTACTCTTTTCACTTAGTATCAGTTGCTTTGGTAGGAATCATGTACTGAGCTCTTTACAGAAGGAAGTTTTTATAGTCTGTGAGAGAAGAATTTCTTCTAGTCTCAGTGACTGGCTGTTGTGTTAGCCACACACTTACATTTCTTTATACCAGTCAACTTCATTCTTACATCAATTTAGAGACCCCTGGTGTTAAGAGGACTACAGCAGTAATTCTGTATTAGTAGAAATTGTAATTGAAGCCTTTTAAAAAATCTGCAAGCTAACTAGCCCAATAAAACAGAGACAGCTTTGTGTTTCTCTTTTCAAGATCATTTATGTGTTATAAAATATGAAATATAGTTCACACTAACCCTGCGATGTCAGTACCTAAATCAAGTACCTCAAAAGCAACTGGGATAAAATAATGTCACGTGACTTATAATAGAAATGACATGTTGCTAAACTGTCACCATATGTTACTATTTTGTACCCTTCAAAAAGCAAATTTCCAGCCTTTACAGCATTAAAAATAAAGACATTTCTTTGGCTTTTAAAATGTCATTTTCAATTCCCCACCAATTTAAAAAAATTGAAGTTTTAAATTAGTTCAGAAAGGCATCATGTTTGCCTTTCAGTTAACAGCTTTGTCAGGCAACAGCTAGAAAATGTTGCCACAAATGGAATGAGGAAACCAACACCCAGACATTCATTTCTATTGCTTGGATTTATTATTTTAGAAAAACTCTCTGGTTTCAGATCACTGGTTGCCAAAGCACTCATTCCCTACTATAATCTGAGGAATGGGGAATGACCTGGAAACAAATCAGACCAAAACTGCAAACCCAATGCAACCTTATTTTATCTGATATTAGACATTAAGATGGATCTTTCAGGAGGCCACCCTGGGACTGACAGGGTTCCTTGGCCTCAAAGCAGTGGCTGTGTCACTGACAAATATGATCCAATGCCACACCTTGAAAAAGAAATGAAATGAGGAGTTTATTTTGCATCAGAACAGCTGAGCAGATGTACTGCTAGGAAGTGAGCAAATCATGGTGATTATTTATGAGTCACTCTTGTAATTAGATAAAAATAATACCCTCTAGTCCCCTTAAAATTCATTTGGGGGATGCCTAGTTTTTTTTAAATACACGGAGTAATTGCAAAGCACACAAATTAGGATTGAAAGACTTTATACCCTATGGAAAAATAGGCAAGTCCAAGGTTAACTCTCTTATTAACGCTATCTTATGATGCTCAGCCATATTTTTCAGCCATTATCAGCCATAGCATGGCTCCACTCATGGTTTCCAGCACATCTAGGCATTGAGCTGATGGCAGCTTTACAACTAGATCAGACCCAGAGAATGAGATTACAAGACATGGCATAAAAGCCTACACATCCTCTGCCCTCCCTCCTCATGCAAGTATTGAACTATTTGAGCCCTTCTTTAGTGTAAGGTGTGCTGCTGCAGCCTTTCCTGAAGGTAATTGAGGCACATGATTGCCTGACTGCAGTTTGATCCATATCTGAGAAGGTTTTATGGCTTAGGACTTTCAAATAAGTGTTTACGTTCATGGAGCTAAATCCATATGTAGCAATTAAATAAGTAGCCTGATGTTTAGAAATGAATTAACTTGATCTTTGATTGCTTGCTGTCAGTAGCTCTTAAGATGCATATGTTATAGGAGAAGAACCTTTTTTTTTAAAAAAATAACTGTTGCAAAAGCCTCTGTAGATTATTTTTCAAGCATTTTTCTCATTATTGAAGACTAGATGGGATTATGCTTACCATGAAAGTCTGTGACAATCTTTGGATAGATTTAAGCCTATAATACACTCTGGATTAAATGTATTTGATATCAAACATACCAGGGCTCAGTACTGGGTGCAGACCTGTTTAATATATTTATCGACAACCCAGATGAGTGGGATCAAGTGCATTCTCAGTCAATTTGAAGGTGACACCAACTTGGGTGGGAGAGGTGATCTGCTGGAGGATAGGAAGGTTCTGCAGAGGGATCTGGACAGGCTGGATCAATGGGCTGAGGCCACTGGGATGAGGTTAAATAAGATCAAGTGCTGGGTCCTGCGCTTGGGCCACAACAACCCTCAGCAGTGCTACACACCTGGGGAAGAGTGGCTGGAAAGCTGCCTGGTAAAAAGAAATCTAGGAGTGCTGGTTGGCAGAGGCTGAACACAAGCCAGCAGCGTGCCCAGGTGGCCAGAAATTCCTGTGACATCCTGGCCTGTATCAGGAATAGCGTAGCCAGCAGGACCAGGGCAGTGATCATCCCCCTGTACTCAGCATTAGTGAGACTGCACCTTGAGTCCTGTGTTCAGTTTTGGGCCCCTCACTATAAGAAAGATTTTGAGGTGCTGGAGAGTGTCCAGCGAAGGGCAGTGGAGCTGGGGAAGGGTCTGGAGCACAACTCCTGTGAGGAGCAGCTGAGGGATCTGAGGGTGTTTAGCCTGGAGAAAAGGAGGCTCAAGGAGGACCTCCTCACTCGGTATGACTACCTGAAGGGAGACTGTAGCACAGTGGGTGTCGATCTCTTTTCCCAAGGAACAAGTGGGAAATGGCCTCAGGTTGTGCCAGGGGAGGCTTAGACTGGATATCAGGAAAACTTTCTTCACAGAAAGAGTTGTCAAGCATTGGAACAGGCTGCCCAGGGAAGTGGTTGAGTCACCAACCTTGGAGGAATTTGAAAGACATGCAGTTGTGTCACTTGGGAAGTGGTTTAGTGGTGGACTTGGAAGTGCTGGGTTAATGATTGTACTCAATGATCCTAAAGGTCTTTTCTAGACTAAACAATTATGTGATTCTATGACCTTAAAATGTTAATCAGGCTAGTCTGCTTAGTTCCAGTCTTCACTCAGGCCTGTGTAACTAGACTGACATTTGCATTTCTCTATCCTACAGATAGAAAGTGTAAGGTTATGTTATTTATAGCTTCCCCTTCTGACCAAGTACATTTAAAAGAGAGGTAGGGACAGAATTAGCTGATTCCTTCATAATAAAAAAATCTACTCTGTATATTTACCTACACAAAAGTTACCATTAAAATGCAGTTTATTTTCATCAGTTGAAAAAACAGTATTAAAAAAAAATAAGAACAAAATAAGTGATGAGAGTTTATACTTGTTACCCAGCAAGAAACTAATAATCTTGCTGTCTTCCTTGAAACAGCAGCAGGTGTTCAGTAGTTTTATAGGAGATGACCATCTTTTGCTTTGTTGTGCTGCTCAAGGGATCCACATAAATTGTGAGTACTATTTCACCAGAAATAGTGAGTCAATACCTGCCCCAAAGCACTTCTAATCTCAGATTGCAAAGGTGAAAGAACTGGGGTGGTCTCTGACAAATTCTTGGCTCCTGGCACCAGGGATGATTGAGCAGAGTTTCCCCAGGCTTCTTTCACTATCCAGTTGGCTAACACAACTCACAGTCTGGGTGCCCACACCAATGCTGCACGTCTGCAGCCCAGGCTTTCTGAAATTCTGACCAAGCCAGTGCTTGAGTTCACTGCTTTTGCTCTCTGGGCAAAAAACAGCTGACTCACATAGTACATTACGTGGCTCAAGAAATACATAAACCAACCAACAACTTCCTTCACATTTTTAAAAATTTGGGTTCAGCACTCTTGAAATCAGGATCTCTACTGATCAAAGAGTTTAGGATCCTTACTCTCTCCATGATTTTCTGAACATAGTTTGTCACCTGTAATGTGTGAATTCTGTCATATTTTCTTCGTTTAAGAAATTAATTGCCTTTCATTGTCTTAAATCTCCAGATGACTCATTAAGCTTATGGTTTATTGGTTAATTGCATCTACAGAGAAGTTCAGATTTAAACTTAATTTTTCTTGAGCCACCTCTTTAAATGAGGTTCTTTCTATGGGAAGAAAGATAACGACTTCCCTAGTAAATATCAATGCAGTGTATATCCTAGATTGTTTCCACACAACACTGAAGCCTCTACATCAGGAATCAGGGAAAGCCTTCTAGCAGTCCTTTGTCAGAACAAATCCCACCCTCTCACAAACTGTACTTACACGAGTACACCTTATTCTATAGTAAATAATCTAGCCCATGGCCCTTCTGCCTTAGAGCCCATCCTCCTAAAACTTTGTTAGAAACCCAAACTCCACAGTGACTACAAGTGACAATGTATCTTTCTGCAATAAATTTAAAACTATTAAGCCACGTGCTTATAAGTGTGCTCAAAAGCAGGTAACACTTGGGTATCCCTTCCTACAGTGCTGACGAAGGCTCAGGCTGTAGGGAGAAATTCCAGGACAGTTTCTGTGACAGCCTGGTTCCAGCACAAAGCTGGATGATCCGTGCAGTTAATTTAATTTAACCAATATGTAAACCTGGGGCTATGTTATGGAGAATAAAAATGTTTTTATGTTGTAATGGCTCTTTTTAAATTGCCGATTTGTGATGCCAATTTGTTTTCTTTCCTCTAATTTCTCCACACAAATCTCCAATTTCTATGAACATTGTTGTGTTGCAGGGAAATACTTTTAAGGATGAGAGTTTCTTATATAATTTCTACATAAAAAGATTCAAATCACAATTTAAGGCTGCCTGTAAGAAGCTAAATAGGAATTGTTTTCTGTTGAAAAAGTTGTTAAATAATCAAATTTTATTTCCAAACAGTGTCTAATGAATGCTTTAGTAGATGCAGATTTTTAGCCATCAGAAATTATTTACTTGTCTCTTGTATGCACCACGTGTTCACACTTTTTTAATGATCTGTATCTTCATACAACAAAAGGACTGTAAACTAAAAGTCTTCCAAGTAATTTCCTTTCACTTTCTCTAAAGTCGATTTGACACAATTGTTAGTGAGAAATGCTATGAACATGGAGACATGGGGAAAGGGAAAAAATTACATTGAAGTGTAAATACAGAAGTTCTAATAACCAAAAATTTTTGTAGCCAAGTTTGATTACTTAGGCTGAGGCTAGAGGTTCTTTCTTCTGAAATTCAGTCTAAGAATAATTTTTTTTTATGATTCATCCTGGGAAGGTATCACAATTTCCCAAATTTCAGAGAAGCAGGGCATTTGTATGCAAGAAATACATCTTTACTGAATATTTATGAAAGAAAGAATGCCTACAACATAGGTGCTTCCTGTGCTTAAATAAGAAATAATATTGGAGTCTAAAATCCTTCCAAAATAAGAGAAAATGATCCTGGAAGTCTATTCTTTTAAAGACAAAGGAGCAGAGATGTAAACTGATCGAGGGTCTTCCTTGATTAGGAAGTGGCTATACACAGGTGTTACTTTGATTATCTCTATGTTGCATATTTCTGACAGAATTTGTATATTTGTTTTCAGATATGCGGTTGGATGAAATGTAGATATGACCTTTACTAGATAAAGTTGGAGAAAAGAAAGGAGATGGAAGCTGACAGTTTCCCCTTATATTTCAAAAATGAACAAATAAATATTCTAAGATGTAAATTGCTCAATAAGCATGGTCAAATTATACAACATTATTCAGCAATTCACAGCTGTGTAGCCATTCAACATCTGATCCCATGCTAGCTAAGAATTAAGAATGATTCTGTTGAAAATAGGTCATCTATGATGACAGGAAATATCCAATTAAGTATTATTAAAACTGTATAGCCATTAGCTGGGAAAAATCCAAACAATTATCAGAAGATACTAGTATAGGTTTTCTTTGCAACATCTTAAACGTGGACTCTGCTTGAGTATGCTGTTGCTGAATGAAATACCTTTTCAGTGGTTAAAAACCAAGTCACTGAGGTTTTTACGATAGAACCTTATAAATATCCTGTGGCATATCCCAGTTTCTGAATAAGGAACCTGTATACCAGTGTTGTAGCTTAGCAGTTACTCTCTGAAGTGGGACCCCCCCCCCCCCCCCCCCCC
>VXBX01004327.1:54888-100956 GCA_013400415.1 Scytalopus superciliaris
TTGCTTCAGCAAATTTCCCACTACGTAATTAACATTCTTCTGACTTTAGCCATCTCCAATTTTCAGTGTTTCCTGTTCCCTGTCACAATGAGCAGTGTTGTGTCTCAGGGAAATACTTTTAAGGATGAGAGTTTCTTGTGTATCTGGCACACAAAATGAATCAAATCACAACTGGAACAATATTAATCCTGTCCTATTTTAAAGGAATGCACAGATCAGAGCCTCATGTAAAGCTCATAAAAGATACAGAAATTAAATGCCAATAGCACAGCCTGTCACACCAACAAGCTGCTGTGGTTGCCACAAGCTTAACCACAAGTACTGATTTTTAAAGCAGTTCCAGAGCACCCAAAGATGACTTACAGTGAAACTCAGTTGGGAAAAGCTGTTCTCAGTTAAAAGAACAGTATCCCGTAACTGTAGATTGAAGGCCTGGATCACTTAGAAATGATGATTTACTTTACATTTTGTCTTTCTGATGAAGGGTTAAGGAGAATCAATATCAATCTTTTTGATCTGGTATTGTGAGTTATTCAATTCAACCATGGCTGGTTAGAGAGACTAAACCATGCTTTAATGCTCTGAGCAAGATGAGGCCACTCACTACCTCACAAGATTTAGCCCTCAGACTCCAGATTTCTAGACATACTTCTGTTAGCCTTGTTTAGTCTTGCTATAGGGACATTGTGGAGTACTTTTGTTTTAGAACAGTGTATTTTCTACTCAATCCATCTAATGACCCTAATAGTACAACATTGCCTCAAATACTTTATTATTATTATAAACATTCTTCTTTCAACACCCATATAAAGAAAGGAATAGTGTACTACACAGCCTTCTTTTTATGGATGATGGCAGTGGCTCCTGGATGCCAGGTGAGGTACATAGCATTTAATTTGAGCAGTGATTATACACCAGCTGAAGAAAATAACACACACTGATGCTTCCCCTGGGAATTTGATCTGCATTGACTTTTTGGCAGTGGTATGGGACTATTTTTGGTAGTTTTATTGAAAAGAATCCAGGAAATCAGTTTCATTTTAATAACAATGTCTGTTAATGAAATACAAGGGATTTCACTTTGGTTAGGTATCTTGTATGTGAATACTAAATGGGAAAGCTCTTCAGGAGTTGGCCAGTTTGCATCAAGCCTAACTAGCAGAGCTAGCTTTCCACAGGCAGGCTGTCTGTCTGTCTCCATGTAATTAGGGCCTTTCTCCTTCAAAAACTGCCAGGCTCTATTTACATCTTCTGTTTTCCTTGTGACCTTAAACAAGAATATCTTCTTGGGCCCAGAGGTCAGGACACAGGAATAGCTGTTTATATAAAACACAGAGTAATGGCCCTACAGGGTCTGCTTTCTCTCCTGTTTGACCTCAGTCAAGCTACAGGTTTATCGTCCCTCCCTACTGTTAGACAACTTACAAGTGGACTTTTCCTCACTCCTCCATTTTTTCATATTTTCTAGTCTTCTAGAGGAAGACTACAAAGATTTTCTATGAGAGAGTTTGCTATCCCCTGTCCTTGACATCCAAAATCTGTGTGCAAGTATGGGCATGAAACAGAACAGTACTACTGAGAATATCCACGACTGTAATCACAATAACATTACTTTGGGTCTTAATTTCAGCATTAAAGACATTACTTCTCTCTCTACCATCTTTTTTTGTAATCTGTGGGAATGAAGGACGTCAATTTAGTCTTCTCATATCCCTTCATACTCTGGGAAAGATTGCCCTGTAATTTACAGTGAGCTGTGTTTAGCTTTCCTTGAGTTTTTCTTCTTAGAGCATCAAAATAGTTTTCTTGAACTTAGGTTTCCTTCTGGAAGAGTTTCTACTAAACCTTTAGTTGGAATTAAAAGCAGACCAAGAGGTATCTTGCACATCAGTGGGCTTATTTCAATGTATGGTTACAATTGTTAATACGGATCAGTTTAAACTGCTGCCAAATGAAGAGTGAAATGCTGCATGAGAAGAAAAATGTTGATTACTGACTATAAGACAAAACAATACAACCAAGTGCCAGTCATATATCTAGCCAGAATAAATAAATAAATAAGCCTAATTTTAAATTCCACCCGCATGCCAGGAAGGCATCCTGGGAAACAAGTGTCCTCTCTATATATACCTAAAAGGAAGAAAAACAACAATTTTCATTAAAAAATAAGATCAAAAAATGTTTTGATGAATACCTTGAGGTTTTCATATAGCAATTTTTAGTATTTGCTTTTATAGTAGTCTACTCTAAAATGAAATATGTTTTGCTTACCATGCTGTGGGACATAACACTGTTTTCCTTTTCACACAAATCACTAGGACTCAACAAGAGCAATTTTATAGTAATAGCATTTTTAGACCTGTGTGGAAGACTTAACTACAGGACCTCACTTCTAGAAAAGGACCTTCAGATCACTTGTGAATAACCAGAAAGCTAGAGAAGAAGGAAAAAAGAGGAGGGAAAAAAAGTTCTATTTAGCTCATCCATATTCACAGACTTCAGCTAAGGTGTTTACATGTACCAGGAAATCCAGGCAAGGTCATGGTAACGTGTACCCAAGCTAACTGGAGGCTAGATTTACAAGCAGCTCTAGGGTGTTGCAGTAAGTAGTTTCAGTATATGAATAATTCTAGTGGCTCACTACACCAGAGCTGGCCCAGACTCTTCCCAAAGGACAACCAGTCACCTAAAACAAAATCCATGAAGGTCAGGATGTTGTCTATTTGTGAGTCTTTAGTGGGAAGAGCTAATGAGCATTGCTTTTAGAATAAAAAATTGCTTTTAAAAGCAAAGTCTTCCATCTGAAGGCATCTAAATTAGGCACTTTCTTCCATGTTGTCTTCCTCTGTTTTTGAAATTTCACCCTTCTGCCAAGATGTGACAGCAGGCTGTGGGCTGCTTACATGGGAGACTTCAGGTCTCCTCTCCCTGGCTGATTCAGTTGGATTACCTGGTCTCCCATTTTCCATGTCCTAGTTTGACACTCTGACCATGGCTGACAGACCCCTCTGAACTGCATTGTTGTGCACAGTCAGCAAAATGCTCTCTTTGGAGTGGAACCCTAATGCCAGTGCTTGTCATCTTAGCCCATGGCTCTAACCATTCATATCTCGATCAAGGTCTCAGCTGTGAAGAAATGTGACTTTGTAGCAGGGTGCTGGTGGAAGGAGAGGTGTCCAGAGAGGTTTAGATATTTGCATCAGCATGAAGGTGGTGTGAGGTGTATGTGGAGAGAAAGCAGCAGTGGTAGTCTGTGCTTGGCTCCCTGCCTATTGGAGTATTTCTCTGCCTCAGAGAGATTCATGTCCTGTGATGGGCACTGCAGGGAAAGTATTCCTCTTAATTTTTGCATAGCTCCCACAAAATCATACAGGTTGTAACCTAAACAATAGTAAAACACCTCTTCTTGGAAGCTGATCTCCAGTACCACAAGGAAAGATTACTACCCCTATTACAGAGATGATGAAACCAAACTCTTGAGGAGGTAAAAGGCTACATGTGAGGTGTCCCAGCCAACTTCTGGACAAGTTAGCTGTGAGGAAAGCTGAAGTTTCTTGAGCTGCATCTCATGACTAAACTCTGCAAAAGGTGAATTAATAGGGCAGGACTTATCCTGTAATAAAGCACTTGATCTCACGCACTATCCTTTTATCTCAGCAGTGGGAATAGAGCTCCATCTGGTAATTTTCTTGTGATGTTTCTTTCATTCTTCAAGCTAAGCACTGCACTGAAAGGAAGTTGCAGAAGACTGCTGTCTTTTACATGTGCTGTGATAAAAATTCTCCTCATTTCTGAAAAGGAAGCATTTGTTTGCAGAGGAACCATTTGTGCAGTTTTTTGAGCTGTGTTGTGTATCACTCATAGTTTGTCTACCTGTTCTGTATCAGCAGCTCAGTCCTGATTCTTTCCCTATTGCTTTCAGGGAAAAGTTGAAGTTAAGTAACTTTTATATTATTAGATGTTGTATTCCTGGATAGATGGGAGGAGGAAATATAACACAGCGTGTAACTGGGTTGTAGTAAGAGAAAAGAATGCCAAAGTATATTAGTTCTTGCCGATAAAATGTGTCAGGCAAAATCCAGGGGATGGGTGAGGAGCAGGGATATCTATTCCAAAGCATGGTCTAAAATATGCTCAGCAACAGAGTGTGAGCTATCACAGCATCACAGAATGGGTAAGATTGGAAGGGACCACAGTGGATCATCTGGTCCAACCTCCCTGCTCAAGCAGGGTCATCATAATGGTGCAGAATGGCATAGAATGACATTAATCGGCACAGAAACTTCTCTAGTGAGTGAAGGTGCATATTAGAGGCCTGACATTTATTGGCAAAAACTGGTGCTACCAAATGCAGGAAAATATCTTCTGTGCAATATCCACCAGTGACCCACAGGCTGATCTCTCAGCCAAGATCCTAAACAAAAGTAATGTGTCAAGATGCACATACTATTGATTGCAGCCAAAAGGTTCAGCTTCTTTGGAGGACTACATGCCTGCACAAGCTATGTGGCATGAGTAGAGGTATCTGAAGATAGGGATAGGGATAGGGATAGGGATAGGGATAGGGATAGGGATAGGGATAGGGATAGGGATAGGGATAGGGATAGGGANCACTGGCATAGGAGTACTGTAGATAGAGTAGTAAACCTAAGAATTGCTGATGAAGTAAAAACTTTATGGCTTCCTGTTTCAGTCTGATATTCCCCTCAAGCTGTGATATGAGTATTGCTTCCTATCCATGTGACTCCACCTCTCTACTGACAATTATTCTTAGCTGTTCTTAGGCTTCAAATGTTCCCTTTTCCTATATTCGGTAGGAGAAGGTGAATTTAGATCTGCATAATCTCTTTTGACTGTTAAGCTATGCTCCAGAAAAAATAAGGCAATTTTAGACCTCTTTAAGGCTTAGAAACAATTTTTGAAGCCTGAAAAGCAGATTTGTGGTGTGAAAGAGTTGTCTGCCAGTGAGTTCATATTCTTACAACACCTTGCATTGTATTTTTAAAAACCCTTGGATTGAAAATATAACCACAAAAATGAGTCACATTAGAACTGGATACAAAGTCTTCAACGTAAAGCTTTTTTCAGATTAACTGGAACAAAATTAAACATCCATTAATTTAGAGCATCAAAGGTCTAATGTGTATTTCAAATATCTGAATTTATTTTTAAATCTCTTCTGCACAATAAATGTAGAGGAAGAAAACATACCTCAAAACTGTGTCTTAAGGTCAGGATCACATGCTTAAAATTATATTATTTCAGTGTTGTAATTAATACACAGGAAACAGGACAAACACTATTTTCTATGCATATTGTCCCCATAATATATACAACTCCACTTGATTTTAGAGGGAAAGAAAAAGCCAATAATAACACTGTTCTCTCCAATGTATTTAAAATATTTTACCAGTGTTTTGGAATGAAATCAAAGCTCTCTCTGAGGTATGTGCCTGAGACTGGGGTTTCAGGCAAGGATCTAGTGGTAGATATGCACTGAATAAGGAGGCAGCTCCTGGCTCCCTACTTTCCCTTGTCAAGGGCCCAGGACACTGCCACCACTTCCACAAAGTGCAAGTGGTCATGTCAACCTATTTAATCCACACTGCACTAAACCTCGTCCCACTAAACCTCTGTTTCCACGTTTTGTTGATAACTTGCCATCACCACCCCCTGTGCCAGCCAAGCAGGGATATGGACTTGCTGTTGGCTGCAGTGGTGTTCACAGCCCCTGTGCTTACCCCTTTTCAAGACAGGAGGCACTTGGGAGGCATTTGGGAGGGGTCATACAGAATGGTGTCTCCCTGGTACACTGTTTCTCTTTTACTACATCTTGTCAGGTGCCCCTGAGAAATTGTTTGGACAATGTTTTTTTGTCTTTTTCTCCTTAGCTACAGGAAAGACTGGATAATGCCTTGTAATGTGAAGGTTTCTCTGCTGTTGTCTGTGAATGTCAAGTACAATTAGAAGTTTGCAGGAGCAGTACAAAAGCTAATCCATTTGGAGTTCTCTTGAGCACTTGACCTCCTTTTATCTTGGGGCAGTGAGCTTCACAGATTAATGAAGTGTTTCTAGACTGTTGGTCTTCAGCATCACTGGGTGTCAGCTTCCATGAATACAGATCACCAGGACCACCTTGTTCATGGTGTAAAGACCTTTCCTGAGGGAGCGTGGTCCAGCTGCAAGGCAGCAGCCTGACCTGGGTAAAAGGCTACTGTTGTTCAAGAATTTTTGCTCAATAACATTTGTGGCCAATTTTGCACTGGAGCAAATGATATGAATACTCCAGACAGAATAAAAAATCCTTCAAGGCCACATTTCATTCACCTCACTATGAATTCTGACATGGTTAAATGAAGAAAGCCCATATCATATACTGGCAGCCTCAAGTTATTTCATTTATACCCCATAAAATGAGAGAAATGCAGAAGCAAATCACTAAGCCCAGTGAAAAACAGCCACACCTCAAAAACCGTTAATCTCTAAATCCAATCACCTCTTGTACATCTGAAGCCTCCCCAAAAGACCAGGCTAAAAAGTGGGCTGATTTTATTGTGCCTAAAGATCACAAATTTGGAGCTATTTCTGACCACAGGGAAGGAGAAAAAAACTCCAAAACCTGAAGATGCGCCAGTACCAGCCCCAGCCCTTCCCCTTTCCCCTCATCTGGCTATTAACAACTCTGGAATCTCCATTTTCACAGACTGACAGCTAGAGTTTTCCTTGGGATTGCTTGGCTTTTGCAGCAGGATTTGGGTTGTTACCAGAGACAACTGTGTTTTGGGCTAGCCTTGGGCCAGCACAAAAATTGGTCTGGCACAAGCCTTTTTGCATTTTCTGTTGTTTGTAACCAAGTGTTTGCTCCTAGCTGTTTGAGCACCTTTAGGGTGAAGGAGGTCAGTTAAAGGAAGAGGTGATCAAGTTTGAACAAATACATGCATCTGATATTTTCCACCCGGGGAGTTACTAATCACCATGTTAAATAACCACCATGTTGCAGCAATATCAAAATTGAAGATCAGTTGAACAAAACAGTACAAGATTCACTTTTTGTATTTATTATTTCGATTTTTCTTAATTATCAGTCTGAATTTAATTGATGTAAAGGGTAACCATAATGTGCTTACAGAGACTGGTATATTAAAGGCCCAGTGGATCTGCTATTTTATTCTGGAAGGGAATGCTGTACATCTTAGGTCTACCCAAAAGCAGTTCCAGTGGTTTGTCCACAACAGCCTCAACTTTTCATCAGAAATCCTGGGAAGCTGCTTTAACCTAAAAATTGAGCATAACAGGCTAAAGCATGGAATGGCTTCTTTAGAGATACACTCAAGTGCTTGGCAGCTTGAGGTGTCCATAGCAGGTGTTGGATTTGCTATAAGCAGGCAATTTATAAACAGAGCTGACAACTGGGAAAACAGAGCGTCAGGAGCGTGGCATTTTGGAGCTGGTAGTGCCTTGCCCATCAGATGCTCCCCAGTGCACACTTCAGAAAAGCAACCCTGCTTAAACAGGGCCATGTGGCTTACAAGCAAAGCACTGCCATGTCAGAGGTTCTGGCAGTGCTGTTAGGTATGCCCTATAGGCCAGTGCTAATCAGTTTTTTCACTCTCGTCCTTCCATAGTCAACAGTATATATTGGTTAGTTCTTGATTAGCTGGTCATTACTCTCTGCATTTCGTAAAGAGAAAAAAACCTGAAAGGGTTTTTACTCAGGCTTGCTTTCAAATGTTATTTAAAGTTTTGCTATTTTCTGCCTAAGCAGCTAGACTCGCCATATGCTTGCACTCACATGTTTTTGGAGCTGATTATTTGTCTTCACTGAACATTCTTCAAGTTAGACTGAAGTCTTGAGTGATATAAAAATGTGGAGCACCCTCCAAAGAGACTGGGCTTGTAGAGTTTACTATAGCAGATCTAGCTCTAAGGGAGGCACTGACCTTGCACGGTGGCTGACTTGGAGCCTGACTCTGGCACTTGTTTCCATTAAACTTCACACCTCATGGAGCAGATGATCATGCTTTCATTTTGCTTTCTGAAGCCAGCCAGATCCACCAGGGACAAAAGTATCCTACTGCTCCGTTCAAAGGCTTTGATTTGTTTCCTTCAGCCTAAAACAAGCCAAGGAAAGGAAAAATACTCCTGACTCTTCCCCCCTCCCCCACCACCTTGTTTTGAGCAAGAATCCAATTTCTCTGGAGAAGGAGCTCTGAGTTTTCAGCTCCTCAGCTCCTTCTCTTAAAGCACAGGTGGCATTGCATGTGTTCTCACTTCTCATGGTGTGGTTGCAAACTCACAGTTTCATTACTTTGGCCAGCAGTAGCTCTGCTTTTGCTTTACACTCAATTCTTCTCCATTCTCCTCTTTACTTTCACATTCTTCAAGAGGTCAGATACATAGAGATATAACCTTCTTTATTTATTTTTTCCCCACTCCCACCCTATCTCATATTGCAACAAAGGGACTGCACATGTTAATCTTAACAGTCATATTATTATTATTCTTTCCTTAGCCAGAAATGGAAGGCAAAGCCTATCTCTGATCCCTACAGCAGTACAGTAACTCACTTGCTCAGCAACATACCCTCCTAGGACCTTGGAGACTGGTTTGAATCCTTGCTCCATCTGATTACTATTGGGAATTTGTTTGAGACACTTTCTCCTGCTACCATTGATTCACACTGTGTAAGTAATTAAATGTTCATTGGCCTAGAAAGATGACTTTCGCACTGGGCAGTAAATCACTCACAGCAGGAGGTTTTTCCCTCTCCAGGTGAAGCTCAGCTCTGAGCATCAACCTACCCACGATTTTGCAGCAGGGCTTGTTTGAGTGCTCTCTCTGCCATTCTTCTTCTCTAGGGATTAATTTCAGGAGCCAGGGAATCCTGCTTGATGCAGCTGATGCTGCCTTAGATCTGCTGCTGCTTTTGATTTCAGCAAAGGCACATTGTCAGCAAGTAACTGTTTCAAGTTACAAGACTGTTAAGCAGTTACAGAAGTGCTAGCCAGGACACTGATGAGCTCTGACAAGCCCTGTTTCAAAAAGAGTGATGGCAGGTTTTGACAACAGAAATCTGGATGGCTAGTATTTGTAGTGTTACTGCTATTTATAGCCCTAAATCAGTAAGGCCTTTAAACATAGCAATAACCCTATGGTTGAGTGGGATTCTATACTTGCTTTCATTTCTGAATATCTTCAAGCACTTTGGAAGATCAAAGCTGTGGGGAGCAAACTGTGAACAGTTCATCTGTAAGCCCACAAATGTGAACACTGTGAGATAAAGATATATTTTTCCTCTTAATCACCCATGGATGTTATACCGTATTAGTATAGTTGCACTCTGAATACACCTGCTGCAGTGTAGCAGTGTAAAGCATATGCTTAATTTTAAACATTTGGATAATACTTGCTAACAGCAATTGCTCTTTCTGTATTTTTGTGATTTTCTTTCTTCATATGGATTCTAGAGGTACCACAGAATTGTTTTAAAATGTGCCTCATTTCAGCCTCATCCTGTAGAGTTCTTCAGCATGTGCTAATTAGTGACTAATAGTGTTTCCAGGTGCGATATTTTCCAAAACTGACTAAGTGTCACTGCACAAAGAAAATGCCAGTCTGTGTCATTGAGATTGGTGAATTCTTGTTGACTTTTTAGTGGTCTGATGCTGTCAGTGTTTCAGTGTCCCTGGAATTTTAAGAAGGCCTCAAAATAAATTATATCCAACCCAGGGAATTCTGCATCTTATATCATCAGATGGAGGAAGATTGCTTTTAAAATTACAATTTTATGTTTGTTTAAGAAACAAGTGATCTGGACAGATGATTTTGACACCTTATGTGTAAACTAGTGTGTAAGTATTTTGTGTGTTTTACATATAAAATTAATAGATGTAGGACCTTTTCAAGGAACTATTTCTCAAACTTCAAAATAGTTGTAAGTCAAATCAATGAGAGAAAAAATATAAATGGGAAACTGTAATTAACAACAGAGATTTATTTATAAATATATGTAACTTTAAAACAGCAACATATAATCAGAACTAGTTTTTATATCGATTAAAAGCCATCTTTACCAAAGTGAAGTGCAAGACAACAACAACAAAAATAAAAAGAAACAGGGGAATTTGGTAAAAGTGATATAAAGAGGAAGACAGATGATGTAAAAGACTAATAAAGGAAGGAAAAGCATATAAGAGATAATCTAATGCAGACAGCAGCAGATGCTCGGGAGAAAATGTAGCTTATGAAACTGTGGATTGAACCAGAGGGTGGCAAAGATGGAATATCACAGATTGTTAGCATATATTTTCTTAAAAAAAGATTCATAGCAGTGAAAGGATCAATTACGAAGGTACTGAAGAATAATAAAAAAACCCCTGAAGCCATTAAAAAGTCATTAGTAAATCAGTAAATCAAGATAATTTATATCTGAACATTTAAAAAAAGATTGTGAATCAGCACTGCTTATATACCTTATATACTTTATATACCTTATATATCTTCTAGAACCCTAGGAAGTCTCCAGGGAAGTAGGAGGCATATATTTTGTAAATAATACTTGAAAGGAGAAAACAATTACATAAGTCTAGGATTCATCCTGATCTTGATCTCAGGAAAAATCATGTCTTCCCAGCTCAGGAAAGAAACTGGTGTGTGGTGTCCAGGCCCTGAACCTTTGGGATGGGGAGGTGCTGAGGAACACAAGGGCAGTGAGAGGGAACTGCCACTGGTTGGAAGGGTGGGGAGACCCTGGAGCAGGTTGAGTCATTATGGATCTATATTATCTTAATCTCTAACTTCAGGCCTGAGAATGAAACAGTCTTGTATCTTTCTTCTAAGGTGTTTTCATCTGTTCAGGTTCTTAGCAGAGTCATTGATTTCTACAGGTAAACAAGGAGAAGACATTCCAGAAGCTGCTATTACTCCACAGGCTGCTGGTCCTCAAACAGTTTGGAGAGTTCCCTCAGTGAGGAATATCACGGAGCATGAGTCCACCTGGACTCACCAGGATTGAGGACAAGAAGAAGAGCGCATGTAGGCAAGGTATGGTCGATTCTAACATGCCTTTTAATCTTTTCTACAATGCATGAAATTGGATGAGTGTACACTGTATGAGACCTTAAGGCAAGGACTGAGTAATGGCACACTTCAGGTCCCTGCTCCAGCAGCTGAGCTTGTCAAACAGCCAAATCTTTTTTAGTTTAACCCACCCACCACAAAAACATCAGTCTTCCAGTGAAGCACCTAAGAAGAAAGCTGTCCCTGCTCCAAGATCCCTAACTAGTGTATTTGACCACAGAAAGGCTTTGTCTAAATATTCTTGGTGTGTTCATTTATCTTATATTATATCTGATGAGAACTATTGAATTGTCCTTAGCAGCAATATGCATGCTAACACTTCCTATCAACTGTAGCTGGTTTGGCAATTCATCTTCTTGACTGAGGAGTACCTCTGACCAGATTACTCCAAGGTAATCTAGACAACATCCTTAAGACCCTTTGTTACCCTTTTTGTCATGCCTTCATTATCCTCCCATGGGCATATGACAATGTTCTTCCTAGCAATCACATCTCCTTACATAGCAGGCAGAGGCCTGGGCCAGAAACTCTGTGTTTTGTCAGTGATAACACTGAGCCTGCACTTGCAGATTCTGATGAATAGACCTCTCTTATTCAGTTGGTCAACATGCAGAACCAGGGATGCTCAAGCAGGCACTCCTGCCTATTTCTGTAAGACAGATTGCTACTATTATTGCTCCTATGCTTGTTGCCACCTTCATTAAGCCTCACACATGAGCTGCCAGTGAAAACAGCATACCTAATGTCTCACTGATGTTTCACTGACATGCTAGCCCCTGGCTACAAAGGCTCAGGTTCTCTGTGCAGAAAGCAAGTCCAAATGGCTCCAAATCAACAACTAGAAGGCATAGGGTTTCTTGGCTCAGCAGATGCAGCTGCTTGAGCATGTCCAGTTCCTGTTGTGGATGGGAGAGCTCAGAGCATGTCTCCATTAGAGTGTTCCTACTCTGGGAAGGAAATAGGGATCCATGTTTTGGAAAGACGCTGGAAGGAACTGAGAGGAAAGTTGAAGAAGAATTGACTAGCTAATAATGCTGTAGCCCATTCTTTGCCAAGGTGAATTTGTACAGCTACCTGGTTGGTGAGAGTTATATGTGAGGACTGCTGTTTGTACAAGGCTCTTTGGAAATAATGATATATTTGTGAGCAGGTATTTCCTACCACAGGTCTAAACAAGCCCAAGGAATATAACCACCTAAAAGTTTGAAGCTGCCATGCATCATGTCAGAAATAATCTTGTGCCCAATGCTCATTT
Organism: Scytalopus superciliaris; assembly: GCA_013400415.1. Classification (NCBI taxonomy): domain Eukaryota; kingdom Metazoa; phylum Chordata; class Aves; order Passeriformes; family Rhinocryptidae; genus Scytalopus; species Scytalopus superciliaris. The sequence goes on from VXBX01004327.1 coordinate 67,223, forward strand.
GGTACATCTTGTCCCCCTACTTCTCAAACCACCACCCACACCCTTTCCTGTATGGGTTTGAAAAAGTGCTGTGTTTACTGGCAGGACTCTTAACTGTGTGCCCTGAATTCTGTTGAAAAGCCAACTCTGCACATGCAAATAAGACAATTTCATTGGGCTCTTGGTGATAAACTGCCAAGGTCTTCTGGCTGTGCAGCTGATGCCCCAGCACCCTAAACCATTCTGCATCCTACTGGGCCACCAGAACTTGAAGGACAGTCTTTGTTTTAGGGTTTTGCCTTGTGAATAGTAATTTGTTCTGTGGTGACTTCCCAGCTGTTTTCCAAGGGGCTGGCATGTGACAACAGGGTGTCTCCAGTCAGTCTGAGGCCTCCCAAGCCTCCAGCCATGACAAGGGAATATTTATATCTCACATGTACAGCAGGCCAACATTTTCTAAGTTATCTTGGCTCTTTTTCACACTCAAAAGTGCTCTGTATCCACTGATTCTTGCCAGGGGGAGGGCAATAGGAACCAACATGAAGTCAGATGTTCTTTCGTGTCAAGTATCCTGCCTCTGAGAGGGGCTAGGGGTAACTACTATAAAGGAAGAAACATGAAGCCTTGCTAATGAAAAATATGCCTACAAATTAACCACCCCTTGTACTTGTATACTGAGTTGATTTGTACCATGAAGCTTGATAGTTGCCTCTCTTTGTATGTTTGTTCCTGAATAAGTAAGAAACACTAAATTCCTGGTAGCTCTGGAGTGCAATACTACTGTGAGTTTCACAGGATCATACTACATAAAAAGACAATTTTCCACTCCTGCATTTAAAATTGGTTGCCCTTTTATTTCTTAGCTTTGACTTTCATTGTAAGAAAGGTCATCAGGCAGCTATTTGTATACATTTACAGTTTCTTGCCTTTAAATTAACAGTCTGTAGTCTTTCAGACATGTCTAACATTACTTTAGCTCCCACTTCACTTTGAAGATTTCATTTCAATATAGTGTCTCTTCTCTCTAATTGATATTTCTAATGAATTAGATATTAATGTAAATGCAGTTTCAGTGTATCCATTACTGTATTATGCAATTGTCCTTATGATTACACTATCTGCAATATAATCAAAATTAAAGGCAACACAAGACTAACATCAAGTAATCCTTCCTTCTAATATTTATTAAATGAATTTGTTGGCTCCAAATATTTGTTTCAAAATAGTAGTTAATAAATAATTTTAAAAAATTGTTAAGATTTCCATGTGTTGCTACAGAAGTGCCATCACAGAAGGAGACTTTGCAGTAAATTTTCCCAGCATGGCCAGCTGTATAAAAATGTGTTTTATTTTTTTCCCCCATTCCTGAAATTCACCACTGAAAATGATCTTAACCAAAGCCTTAGTTCACTGAATGAAGAATAAGACACTTCTGTACAGATCCACAAGGCAGTTTCTGTGGAGGGAGACAACACCCACCCTTCAAGTGGTATTATTAAAGCTCATTAAACTGAGCAGTACAATGGTACTTATTATGAAGAAACATAGAATGATAGAATGATTTGGGTTGAAAGGGGCCTCATCTAGTTCCACCCTCCACCATGGGCAGGGACACTTTCTACTAGACCAGGTTGCTCAAGAAGCTGAAGCAAATGTTTGAGCTCCTCCTCCTTGGACTTTCTGGCCAATGTATTCTGGACTGTTCTTAGTAGTGAGCTGCTACTATGCCTAAGCTACCTCTGCAGCATGGTCAGAAATGACACAGTCTGAATTACATGTGTTGTGTTTCCTCACTGGGTTTATACCAGTATACCTTTCACAAAGTGTGTAAAAGAAAGAGGAGTAGGATTTTCAATTTGTGTTTTTAATGTGACACATGAGAACCGACCTTTTGGAAGATTTTAGGCATTGCACCTGGTCTCAATTCTTATGAAATGAAGCTGTATTTCAAGAATAGTTTGTTAAAAAAGAGAACAATGAGGTAAACATTTTGTTAAGTGTTAACATTATGGGAAGCTTTCCCATACTCCGCTGTTGGACTCATATCTTAGCAATTAGTTTTGGTTATCAAATAATGGGCCAGGTTGCTTTCTCTTTGTTTTCAGTAATGTTAATTTAATAATGTACATCAGAGTTGCCAAGGGTAATAAGGTATGCTAAACATCTCAAAATGGAGGACATGTCACAGCAAAGATTCATCTTTTATATAGACAATTCTTAAGAAGGATTTCTAACTCACTCATTAGATCTACCTGTATTATGAGTTTTCACCTTGATGATCACACTGATAAATGAAGAGGAATAGGTGTAAGGCACGTCAACATAAAATGGAATTTTTCATTTTTCAAAAAAAAAAAAAAATCTCCACAAAATGTTTTGTTTCTTTTTATCTGACATGGTAAATTTTGTTTCAAGATGCATATTTATTCACTGATCTTTTCCTTAGTGCTTAGGTCTACTTCAAAAGAGCTTTTACCAAATAAAAAGTGGGAAAACAAAGCTACTATGATTTGTAAATGAGCACTTGACTTTTTCAGAATGAACCATGGTGATTCAAAATCTTTGAAACACTTCAACTTACTATATCATTGCCTTCCGTTTTCTAAACAAAGGTGATTGGTGAATCCAGCCAAAGATTCAAAAACTGTTTATTCTTGCTACTAGCACTTTCAGTGAATTTACTGTTAATTGGAACCATTTCACCTTTCTTATTCTCCAACATTTGAAGCAATTTTGGAAGCATTTCATCTTTCACCCAGTTTCATGCTTGCATATTCTTTCCCTTCTAGTCTCCTAAGTTCCCAAATTCTTCCTTACATAGCCTGCAAAATATTCATTTCCTTTTGAGAACATGGAAGCCTTAATCACTGCGGGTTGCGTAACAAAGACCTCCAGGAAAAGCTTTATTTCACCAGAAGAACCCACAGCTCTTGGGCAACAGTCTCAGATCTCCCGCCTTGGCAAAGCTCCCGGTGTGCCGGCACAGCACTGCCTCCCCAAAATGCACCGCAGGGAGCTGTGCTGTGTGGAGCCACCAGCACCTCGGCTGATCTGCACTAGCACTGATGCGATGTGATCGAATTAGAGTGTGCAACTGTGGGCAAGGCAGGGCGAAATGAGCCTCAGCAGCACACAGTGCACAGAACTTGGTGACAGGCAAGCAGAGATAACCTGATTGTCTTGGTAAAATGGCCAGAAGCATGGAAGGAAAAAAAAAAATCACTCCCATTAACTGTCTTAACTACATTCCATTTTAACACATAATGTGACACATCAATGAAGCGTAGAGCTGGCTAGCAAAGGGGGATCATTTTTAGAGTACCTTCAGCTGTATGTTTGGTGACTTATGTGCTCCAAGACTCATCTCAGAGGAGAAGCTATACTGCTACTTATATCCTTAGAAGTATTCATTTGAGGGTATAGAAGTTGTCAGGGACTAGGGTGCTCTGTATGCAAGAAAAGTTAGGCAGTCTATTCTAGAGGCACCACAGCAATTCATGGCCTAAAATTTTTGGGCCTTGTTTTGTGATTTAGGACTCTGAACAGCTAGTGACTTGTGAATACTCTTAATGACTCCATATCACTCACTGGCCACAGGAACTTGGCTCTTAGGAGCATGGGATTCGTCCCCTGAAAACATGTGGCTCTAGCTGTGGTGAGGATGGTCCCCAGCATCACTCTGATCCTGTGGAGGATGTGGCACCTACCAGAGATACCAACCACAGGATGAGAGCTATTGCTGTCTTTCAGATTCAGGTCCATGTAGCACACATCTCCCTGGATCTCTGAAAGGCAGATATATGGGCTAATGTCAGCAGCACACACGCATGCTCACAGCAATGCAGTTCAGGCAGCATTGTGTTTATGAAAGATATTTGTTTAAGAACTTGCTGACAATTTTTTTTTCCCCTAACAACTTCAACGCTTGGTTTGGCAACCTACCCTCCTTTCAGTTCTGGCCTCAGACTCAGCAGTCTTTCCTGCTTTAACTGCTAAGCCCAGAGAGAAGGGGTGGCCACCCTTGTGCCATGCCCACCAGCGGCGGCACCTGCGCCGTGGGCAGCTCCGCAGCCCCAGCTGCCAGCACAGGCTCCTTCCCAGGCCCTTATTTGGAGATCAGCACCACTGGCCTTGCGCAACCCACTTTTTCTTGAAGCAAGGAGTAAATGGTGCTGGCACAGAGAGGTGGCTGCTGGAGCTCAACGCCTAATTCACAGGCACACATGCAGGAGCGCGTTTCGTCTGCACTGGTTGGTGCAGCATTCTTCTGCATATGAGAGCATTGGCCTCTGCTCTCTCCCTGGGATCTCTGTGCTCAGCCATTTTTGCTGTGCTCACTCCCCACAGATTTCCACTTTTCATCTTCAGCCCCATCCTGTCTTGCTGGTGGTCTTGCTCTGCTGAGTGCCCGGCAAGAGTGCTATGAATTTTCCATGTGCATCACTCATGTTTGTACCCTTTCCTGTTTCTAGCTCCTCTCTTAAATTCTGCCTCTTCTGCTTTTAATCTTTTTCCACCTCAGCATTTCCTTTCCATCTGCCTTTTAACTGGATTTCCTAGTCAGGATCTTAAAACACAGATACATAAGCTTTGCATCATGTGCCATTTGTCTGATGACTTTTCTCTCTTATTCTGTCCTGAGAACACAACTTTTTTTTTTGCTCTCTCTCTCTCTTTCAGTCCATCCCTTAGGAAAAGCTATGTTGCCTCTCTACTCTTACTGCAAGCCAGGAGTGAGATTTCACCCACAAAAGTCAAAGGGTGACATGCTCTAGCTGGAGAACATGCCACTAAATAGTAAAATTGTATTTTCATAGAGAAGCTTTCACTTCACAAATGTGTAAGCCTGCTTGGCTCTGACTCCTCTTTTCTTTCTTTTGCATGCCCTGCTCCCATAAAGGAAGCCATCTTCAAGCACACTTCTCATTTCAATACCAATGATTTCTGATAATGAGGAAGTTACTGTCTCTCCTTCTTTTTCCCATCCTCTTGTTTTCTGATCCTTGCATCCCTTTCTTAACCCACCCCAGCTGAAATATCACTGTTGTTGCACCTCAGTTCAAATGGCTTAGAGCAAAGCTCACAAGAGTGTATTTCCATATCTCTGCCCAGAACAAGGTTATTCATTAATCCAGGCTGTTGTTGAAGGAGGCCTGGCAAGTTTTCTTTGTCATAACCACTACTCAGAGCAGTGTGAAACACAGCAGCACTGAAAACCATTACTATAAACTGCTCCCAATCCCTAAGGCTGGATCCTCGAGCAGTTTGTCCTTTGAGAAGTCCAGGAAGCAGCCAATATCTACAGGATTCACAGTGCTTATGGGTCTTCCCAGGCATGATGTGAAGGGCAGGGACTTCCACAGCAGGCCTCCATCCTCAGAGATCAGTAAATCAAAATCCTTTCTAGACAGGATCCCATTTCATACTTCTCTTTCCTGAGCTTAGGAAACAGACGTGCCTTCTGGAGTCTTTGAGAAGAACCCTCGCTCCATCATGTGGGGAATGAGCACAACCCATTTCAACTTCTTCTTGTAGTTCTAACCTGTCCCTGACTGGAAAAAAGGCAAAACCAAAACAATATTTACAGATTAAGTTATCTCCAAGCAAGAGTGGCAGCCTTGGGGAAGCCGTGAAGGAAACTGCAGTTCACCTGCCCTAAGTGCTGTTGTCTGTGCATTTCCATTTACACCGCAAAAATAAAAAATATGAATTCACAATTTGTCTTCAAAATCTGACCTTTTCTTTGTTCTGCTTATATTTGAGATCAGAGAAACAGGATCTGAAATGATGTTTTATTTCTCCACATGCCTACAGGGTACTTCCAGGAAAATGCCCTAGCCCACAGTCTGGAGGCAAGCCAGAAGCATCCTAATGTACGAGTTATTCAGGAGAGGGGATCGTACTAATAGACTAAGCAGGGCCAGACACAGACCTGAGAGCCTCAATTAGCAGAGTCCTGGCAAGGTGTTAGCGCTTGAGAGCCCAGACTGCAGCAGGAGAGGTGAAGGAACAGCTCTGAGTTAGCCCATGCTGGCCACTTTGCTGGGGAACAGCTTGAGGTGAATGGTGTGAAGCCATATGAATGCATGCATGCTATTCCATGCCAACTGCCTTGAGGGCTAGAGAAACCATTTTCATCACTAGGACAGATGTAGTCTCTCAGTTTGTCTTAGGTGTGTTCTGGTATGCATAAAAAATCATGCTCTTCAGGGGGTTTAGGCACAGGGGCACTTAATTTCTGAATTCTGAAGTGCCATAGGCAAGGAGATAGGTACTTAGATAGTCACACCAGCCAGGAGAGAGATGCTATAGGGCATGCAAGATAGCACAGCTACTGTTGCCTAAGGATATTTTTGCCAGAAACTGTAAGTGCTTTTGGTATTTCAAGTGCCTCAACGGGTTAGGCAGGGAATTTTAAAATTGTTTTCTTGCAAATAGGCACCTGAAACCAGTGTATGCAACACTGAAGCTCTTCAGCACTAGTTGGGATCTAGTTTGAGGATCTTTGTTTAATGGATTGATCTGTTCATGTTTGTATATAACCTGAACTTCTGTTTCCACCATGTTTCCTGTGCAGTGCTGTTCTGGCATGTGGGCAGTTTATCTCCCATGGTGGCATTAAACTGGTACCTGTTTTGTCCCTCTCAAGGTGTGAGGCAGAGTGGGTCTGCATGCTGCAGAAACAGTCAGTTAACTGGGATTTCCCAAAATATCCATGCCAAGTTTTGCAGCAGCTGTGAGCCCCTGGGCCTGGTCCATCCCTTATGTGCAGGAGTGTGACCATGTTTGTAGGACAGAGCTCACCAGGCATCCCCACATGCAGGTTAAAAAAGCAATAGCTGCTGTTATGGTTTACACCGCTTTGTTCTGTTACAAATTGTTCCTGGATTGGGCTCATCACTTTTCACAAGGGCTGATCTACATAAATCTAAGAAATCTCATGAACTGTTATAATAGCTTACTATTTTACCTATGAGCATACTTTTTCACTAAAGTCAATTTTTGACCTATACAGTTATCATTATTCCTAGAGTCCATTGTAAACTCACAGATTATGCCATGATGAATATCTACTTCTAGCTTTTATGATGTGTAGTTGTCTTAAATACATTATTATATGCCATGAATGATTTTGTTCATGTAATGTTCTCCCCAGTTTTCTCAGAGAAACTAATAGTCATGTCTCAGTTACAAGGAACGTTTAAAATCTCATTGAGTGAAACTCAGAGGAATCCCTTGTTATCTTTAGCAGAAATCAGCAGAAAAGGGGAGTCCTGGTATACAGACGGAAATCAAAGATGGAGAAAAACCCCCACTTATGCTAACAGAAGTTTTTCCACTGCCTGAAGGGGGGTTGAGATCAGCTCCTAGATGAGAGATAACAGTTTTGTATTTTAAGTTTTCTAACAACAGTTTTCAAATAACATCATGGCTATGAATTTAAAGCATCTTTGTCTCGAGCAACAGTGGTGAAAACCAAAACGGAGAATTTTCTTAGTTAATAATGTCCTTGTAAGTAACTGCACAGAGTATGGACATTCTCTATATATTCAGGCTGCAGCCAATTAGTCATGGGGAAGAGAAGGAGACACATTGGATTATTCAGGGAAAGCCAAAAGAATTGAAGTTTATATTTGTAAACAACTCATAAATTAAATCTTTAAATAATTTAAATATTTCAGCCTTGAGCCTGTCATGGACAGCATCTCTCACATATGCAAAATTTGTTTATGGAAAATGCTCTGATATAATCTGACACCATGTCAGAGCATATAAGTGGTTTAAAGAAAACTCCTGTTTCAGGGAAGCAAATTATCAGGTTTCTACTGCAGACACGTGTCTATCCTACTCATGTCAGATAAGTGTTGTGAGGTTAGAGTTGCCACTGTGTTTTACATGGCAACATAGTGGTCTTACATCTCCAGATATCCAAAGCCAAATGAGATTGCACAGCATGGGCCAAACTATTCACTGAATATATCTCTTATGCCTTTGCATTCCTCACCTGGAAAAGTCTGTGCAAGGTTAAAGCAGAAGAGAATTTGGCATTCTTAAGTTTCCTATTTTTTATCTTATGTCACCTCTTTGTGCTACCACTTTCTCAAGTGTGAGCAGATAAAAAGGACAACAGCTATGTTTTGTCTCCTTAAACATTGCTATTCTCTTGTGGGATAGAGGAAATTGTGGTGTGTTAGTACAGAGCAGCTTAAACTAAGCATTTCAGTATGGACATATTCAAGCAATCAGGATTGTGATGAATGATCTATGGAGATGTGTTGCCCAAGTTCAGCTTTTGATTTAGATATTAGATAATATATCAGGTGCAATATAAATGTTCCTTTGGAAAAAAAAGCTTTATATATATAAAGTATATATATAATATATATTTTATAAGTCAAGAGAAAATATACTATTTTATGTAGGAGGCAAGGAGAGATAAGTAATCCTTTCTAAATAAGCCAGTACAATAATATAGCAGGAGAAAGAAGATGAGCAGAGATGGTTTAAATGAAATCTTCTTTAGTCGCATAATATTACAGAAATAACATAGTCATATATTATTTATTAAAAGAAGTGGAATCCTGCACCCCACCGATCTCTGGAGAGTTGTTGGTAATAAGTACAATATTCTCCCCATAGCAATGTTCTGCTTTATTTTTAATGGGTAGTCTCATGAATTAACCACATCTATAAGAGCGTGCAGCACAGCTGCCTTTAGGAAGTTACTTTGTTATTCGCAGAATTGAAGAACCATGAGCCTGGAAGGAGCCTGGGAGATCACCTGCTCTCTCTGCCTGCCAGAGACATCTCAACATTTTCAAAGCATCAACTGTCTCCAGCAATGACAGAAAAATTGGCTTAAAATGTCTGTACTACACTGTTTGTGATGGATGGCAAAGTGTTTTTACTTTCCTCTACCTTGATTAAAAAGCTATAATAACAAAAACATCTGAAAGAGAGAGTGAGTTTACAAGTAGCAAAACAAAAAGCCTGTTGTTCTTCCCATACACTGTGTGCAGGGCATATTGAGCTGTCAGCTGTTGTGGGTCCCTCTCAGTGAGTGAAATTAATTACGGGCTACAGGCTTCACTGCCATGTGGAGTCCGACTGAAAGCTAGGGAAATGGACAGGGTACTCAGTGCAGCAATAGGGCTAGAAGAGAAACCACATGGGTTTTGGAACAGTCTAATGGTGGGTTTCACACAGGACAAAATGTTTGCACCCACTGGTTGGCACTTCCCTGGTCATTGGGCTGGCTTGCATGTGGGATGTTCTTGTATTAAAGAGAAGTTTTGCACATCCACAACTAGGAAAACACTGCTTTGCTTGTCCCCTGATCCTTCTGAGAACTCTCATCTGCAGCAGCATCTGAGGTAAAGGACCCTGCAGAGCAGAGGAGGTCTGAGAGCAGATTTCACATTCATGTCCCGCTTCAGCATAGAAGATCCCTGTGATGTGGGAATGCTCAGGCTCCAGCCTGTATGGATTTCGGCAGCTCTACATGACAGCTGTGAAAAGCAGCCAATCCTCTGTCACAGACTTGTCCTTCCAAGGGGCATATCTAGCACATCTGTAATAGGGTGTCCATTTTTTGTGCAGACACAGAGCCAGCTACAGTTTACCTTGTGGCTCAAAGTGAGCAGCCTGAAGAAACCAGGTTCCATGGGCTGAGAGATTGCTCCAAGCATTGGCTTGGGCAACTGCCTACAAAAGAATAAGCCAATTTGAAAAGACATTATTGACTCAGCTGGAACATTCAGAAGGTCTTCAGCAGAGGTAGGGCAGCATTAAGCCTTAATATGGTATCCAAAAACAGCTTGCTCCATTGTTTTCTCTAGGTGTGTCTTTCTCCTTTGTTACCAGGGTAGGGTTGGGGGAGATGAAGATCCACTTGTCTAGCACTAGCAGCTCCACATGAAAATGTGATGATTTCACTTTGGATGTTATAAATTGCTCTGTACCTACAACATTAATGTTGCAGCATCAGCACTGCTGTCAGGCAGCATATTTTTGGAGGAGACCCTGATTCTCTGGTGCCTCCACCAGTTGTTAAATCAGTGCAAAACAGGAGTCAGATTCTGCCATTTAGTTGCTTTACACAATGTCTAAAGGAGAAAGTCAAGCAGGCAGTTTTAGATGTATTTTAGGGCAGCTGCATGTAGGCACAAAACACACTACAGGGGAGGAAAGACTATGCTAATAAACTGACTACCTCTGCACGACTCTCTGCAACCAATGGAAATTCCTCTGCTTAAACAGACATAACTCCTGCACTTGTGAGGTTGAACCAGATTAATTGGTAGAGTACGTCCCCTGGTCCAGGAGCTGTCTCCAGCTCCAGCACTGCCATGCCATATTACCACAGGTCTGTAAAGCAAAGTGCACCATGCAGGAGCAATAAGGCATCCACACCCTATGGAAATGGGACTGGACTCAGAAGTTTGAGTTCCCATTTCTGAAAATGTCAAGCTTCACCAGCTGCTGTTGAAGATTCAGGATTTTCATGGTCTTTGTGCTCACACAGAGCCAGAGAAGTCTGAGTCTCACCGAAGGGAGGCCAGAACTGGAAGGAATTTTGATTCCTGCCCAACCCTGGCACCCAGCCTCAGGTGAATGGGGCACCTGACAACAGCCCATCAACCTCCCTGAGACAGAGAACTAGCAGAGACTTCCTCCCTCTAGGAATGCGGGTTACTTTCTGCAGTAACCTCTACAGAAGTGAGTGATGCTATTATGAAAAGATTGTTTTGGGATGAATGCAGTCATAGCTCCCAAAGCAAATTCTAGCAAGGTGGCTGTGCCAAGCTGAGCTCATGAGGCAAATGCATGAGAAGGGAAAGACTACTGTTCTGAGAGTAAAGGGTGAGCTACAAGGTTTTGTTGTCAGGGGATGGAGATGGGAGCCTGGCCACCTAAATGCCTCAGGGGAGTATGATAAAGGTTAAAGAGATACCTAGCTCTAAACTGAACCCAACCTAAATCTGGGGGCATATTGTATTTAAAATTAATTGAATCACAATTACATTTATGAAAATTAACTTTTACATTCAATGGCTGTGAAAGTACTTACTGATCCTTTAGAGTATGAGAGATTTGTGATTAAGTATACAAACAGTAATGGATTGCTTTAACTCTGTTTACTTCAATGTTTCTTAAAGATTAAAATATGATGAAAATAGAATGAAAGTAGTCCTTCCTCTTCATTTGAAAAACTTTTATTCTGTGTTCTGTTTCTCATGCCAACATAATTTTCTTTCTCATGATGAATAAATTAAGGACATATGAAGTGCATAATGCTTGATTCATAATCTGCCTAAAAGTTGTATTCAGAGAAGTGTCATCAATAATTTGACATTCTGATGCCTACAGTGGTCTGTACTCAAGTACTCTCTATATACAGTATTTTCAACCATAATTTTAATAAGGGTATAAAAGGTGAACCTACAAAATTGGCTGAAAAGATTGCCTGGTTTTTGGAGGACAGGATAAAAAAGGTAATATAAAAAGAAGGCCTTTCTGCACTAGGAATGAGACTAAAATTGAGTAAATGACATTTAATAAAGACAGATGTGATACACTATGAAGCAGAGGTCAGTGTACAATGCAAAATGGGTAGTCAGTGGTTCTGTTGTAGGACATCAGGGTGGTGGAGCCAACAATACAAGGCTGTGACAAAAATGGCAAAGGTTAGGCCATTACATATTGTCATGATCGCGATGTGAAAATCATGGGAAATAGTTCTGCTATATTTGCCTAGGTAAGGCTTCTCCACTAAATGGAGTTCTCTACATGTGTACTCAGAACTTTGTGTTACAAAAAAATACAAGAAAATCCAAAGAAGTTCAGAGATAGCAAGGAGAGAAAAGGCAGCTTGTGAGGAGTTGGATTTATGTTGACTCAAAAAAATGAGTCCCTAAAAAGGGACTTACCAGTTATACCTGGAAGAAAAGATAGCAATAAATTTCTTGCCAAATTCAGTAAGAGCAGGATAAGATGTAATTAACTAAAGGTCTGCATGGTTAGATAGGAGGAAAAATTTTTTAACTGCAGTGGTAGCTGCTACAGTGGCTTAAGCTCATAGGGGGGCAACCATGTTTTCCTTATCCCTGTGTCCCTGTCTATGTACAAATACTGTCTGAGATGCTGTGATTATGCTTGATATGGCTTTATGTCCCAATAATTATAGGGGAATGTAGACCTTTCCAGCTCTAATTTTCTGTTACTGTGCAAAACCTCCTCTTCTATGTGATTCAGAGCTACTAAATCTACTAAACTTTTTATTTAGAAAGTTTCCTTCCTCCACATATTGCAACCATTTCTTTTCTTGTTTGTTTTGGGGGTTTTGTTTGTTTGTTTGTTTGTTTATTTGTTTTATAACAATAATAATCTATAGGATAAAGGTAACATGTTTTACCCATTGCTCTTCAAACTCCATACAAAGCTGAAGTTACTATTGTCCTTATTCATAAAGCAGAGCCACAGGAAGGTTATGGGATTGCTGAGTGTTCATAAAGTGCCCTGGTAGCAAAAACAGGAACATTACCCAGGAGACATGTCTCCCAGGCCTTCCCCTAGCTGCCAGACCACATTATTTATCCAACAAATTATGCTGATGCAGATGAAGTACCTAATTTGCAGCTCAGGCACAGCTTGTTTTTTCTAGTAACATGGAGAAACCATAATTCTCTGAATGCAGAGGAAGCCCTAGCTGCTCGCAGTCCAAGGTAAAATCCATTCCACAAATCTCTCACAGAATGCAGTTTAATACAACCTGAGAATTGAGGCCATGATGTTACAGTATAATTGCCTCCTTTTTTCCTCTGATGAAAAACAAGTTGTTCTGATTGTGAAACTGTCTGTGATTTGATTTGGTAAAGTAAGAATACTTGATGTCAACAGAAACTAATATTGTCTAATTAATTAATCCACCTCATGATGCAATATGTAATATAATATGTTTTCTCACAGTATTGTGCTTTCACAGAGCTGTCATTCACTGTAAAGGTTACTATCTTTTTTTAGAGTACAAAAGCTAACTGTAAAACTTGAAATCTTTCTGGGAAATTGCTTGGATAGACAAAGAAGGTACAGGCCTGTTTTTCAATTTTCAGTGCTCTCTGAGATTCTTATAAAGGGTTTTTTTGTCAGATCCCCTCAGTTAGATGTGCAGAACGAAGTCCTCCAGGGCTGTGGTTAATTTTGCGGCTTTCTCACAACTTTTGTAATTGCAGATGTATATTAAGATAAAGTGTCAGCTCTGTTGCAAGAGTCTGTTAGTCTGTAGTTTGCTGTGTTGCTCAGTTTGCTGCTTTATAAAGAATGCTCTCTGTTCAAGAGCAAACCCAGTGAATACCATGAAAGTGCGGCCTTTCCAACATATTCTTGCTCTCTCTGTTTTTTATAGAATGCTGTGTGAACAGCTTTGTCTCCCTTTACAAATGAATAAGGAGGAAGTAGCTTGACTATGTTGATTAATAATTGTTTTGACTATCAGTGTTTGTCTTGGAATAACTTCTGAAAATCGTATGAAGAGATGAATGCTTCTTCATGCTGGATATTCTTCACATATCTAAAAACTTAGTTGGAGTTTCAGTAACCCTACCATGGCATTTTTCATTCTTTTGATATTTTTCTCCTTCTCTTCTTTCTGTGTCAATTACAAGCAGTTTGTGCTTGGCAAAATTAAAAAATAGCCATAGAATACAGTCCAAACAAAGTAACTGTAGTAAATTTGAAGCAGATTTCTTCAGTCTTCTAGTTGCAATTAGATGCCCAATGTTCGAGGAAAAATGTCTGTAAAAGAAGATGATAATCCAGTATGCTGTTGACCAACCTGGTAGTACCTGCCTGTACCCAGGACCCTGCCTTCCTAGAAGTGTCAGAGCAGGCTGTGAAAGATAATCCCAAATGTTTATTCAGGATAAACAGACTGTAGAATGACCACACATCTGTGCTCACACCTCTTATTGGTGTGTCTACAGGCTAATAGCAAGACTAGGATAAACACAGATCAGTGTAATATGAAGGGAAAGAGAAGCATATGAGTCATCACTATTTAGCCTGATTCAACAGCTTTCAGTGAGATTATGGTAGCAGGAAGTGGCAAGCCATGCAGGGATGGCATGTAAGGTACTGGGGTATGCAGGGCCAGCAAGCCAGGAGCATGTCCACTGCAGAAGATTTTTGGCACTGGGCATAAATACAACTAAGAAACAGGCAGCACATTTGTGTTTTGTTTAACTGTGGTCAAATCATATCCATGATATGTCCTTCAAATTGTTTGAGTAATATATTTTTCATGTTATAGATCAAGCTATGAATTAGTCAAATGACATTTGCTAATAATTTAAAACCCTTAGTGTTTCAAGGAATTGCTGGTTAAATTATTGATGCTTATTTCAATATTACTTACTTGACCTTAATAAAACACTTAAGTGTTGATCTGAGTAAGTTTGCTCCCACTAATATTGTAGTAGTGTACTTATACATTCCTCAGTCCCATCTGCAGCAACTTTCTGAGGGTTTTTTTGTTCACAGCTTACCCACTGGTGGCCCTGTTGCCAAGTGCACTGACTTCTTAGACTTTCCCTTCCCTGGTTTGTAAAGAGTACCTTATGAGCAACACTGTACTCGTTTATGAAATTTTACACATGATCTCAATATTATCAGGAACTAAATGCAATGTAAGTGTGAAATCACTCACAGTTTACATGGAGCCTGAACATGATGAGACAATCTCATTGCAGGCCAATTTGAAGTGTGAAACTGCCTGCCCCTGCTAAATCAGCTTCATTTATTTATGTAGGTGAAGGGAAACGTCCCTATGTTTTCAACAGGCTTATGTCTGCATCTACCCAGATGTCTTCCTCCTACAGGATATCCCATTACTTCCTAAATGCTGCAGCCCCTGCCTTGGGAGAGGCTGGGTTTGGTCAGGTGATGCCGGGAAGTGGAGCAGGGTGTGGGACCAGGGCAGGGTGCTGTGTCCCGGGGCAGGATGGCTCCAGGGAGGGTGCTGCTAGGCCAGGGCGGAGCAAGGGAACATTCTGGGGCACTGAAGGACATCCCAGGGTGACTGTGCCTGGACATTCACATCCTGGCAGATGTGCTCCCACTGGTCCTGCTGCTGAATGGAGGAGGGTGGGTCTGCTCAGAGAGAAGGTGCAGATGAATTATCCTGAGGACGAGTGAGATGGTTTCATCAATCTCACAGAGACTGGTCTCGCTCCTCTGCCATGGAGGCTCTTGTCAGGCTCACTCTGAGCAGAAGGCTCACAACAGAGGTGTTTTTGCCCTGTGTACTGCCTCTCAGCAGCCAGCTGCATCTGCTCTTCTGCTGCTGAGCAGCTGCAGCAGAACATGGTCACAGCTTCCATCGCTGTGTGATCTGTGGCGGTTTCTGTAAGTCGCTGGGCAGGAACCAGAGCAGGAAACGTTTTCTTGAGTGCAGGGTGCATTTTAGCAGCATAACTGAAACCACAAATGTCAAGTCTGAAAAACAGATGACTGATAAAAGTAAAATTTAGTTTGTTCAGGAAGCACATACATTGTTGTAGCATGTCAGTAACTCAGTGGCTTGAGCGACTGCAGTTTCTGACAAAGCAAGACCACCCTGCTTCTCCAGCGCACAAACTCAGTTACAGCTTTTGTAAACTCCCTCCTGGGAGAGGTTTAGATTTTTCATCTTGGTCTCTTCATCTGTAATCTGCAGGTACCTTGGGAGGCCAGAGATAAACCAGCACTGGGAAAGGAAGCTGTAAAGAAAACTGGTTTTGACACAGGGACTTTTATATAACCAACAGTAGGAACGGGACTTCTCTGGCCCAATCCTTACCACATCACTGGTGAACAACTGCATAAAAATCAGATACTGTCTGACTACTTGCACACCTGTGGGAAAGGGTGGCCCTGGGGTGCCCTGGAGCAAAATGTCCTCTTGGGCTCTCACTCAGGTGCGGGGTTTGTCTCAATCCCTCTAGGCAGGCTGGCCCTGTGGGGTTGTAGGTTGGAAAGGGAGAACAATGCTGTGAAACATTCTCAGACCTCTGCCCTAGAGAACATCACCCAGTTTTGTCAGCAGGCTCACAGCTCTGGAGAAGAGAAATTTATCTCACGTCAAGGTCAGCCCTTACTGGCAAGCACCTATATACACTGTGATCACCTCATCTTCAAGCTCTTACACAGAGACTTGCTTTTCTGATTTTTCCAGCAAAATACTGACCAGTTTTTGATGAAGCAGTTCTTTGAAAAGTGGTTTGTTTTTCAGTTGGAATAAAAATTTATCTTAAGGGAAATATCACTTCCCAATTTGTTCTGCTAAGCAGACATGTGCAGAGCACAGCAGAGATCTGCAGAGGAGGAGCATGGTCAGCAACCTCCCCCAGAGAAGTCAAAAAACCAGTAGTTCAAATGTGGGAAGCAGGCCAGGAAGCCAAGAAATATATTCTCCTGTTCGTGTGAAAAATCTTCATGTCATGTAACAGTACCCATTAAAAAATATCTACAGATTATCACAAATTTGATGCAGCTTCTGTAATTAAGAGCATGGGTATAAAATATCTCAGATTGAAAGGATGAGTAATTACCCGAATTCCTGCAAGTAATTGCAAGTCCAAATTCCTCAGCAATCTCTGAGCAGTTGCAGCCTGCTTTGAACCTGCCTGCCTTTTGAAGCCTGCCCTGCTTAGGATGATGAAATCAAGGAGGCTTACAGCAAATTTGACTAAAAAAAAAGAGAAAAAAACCCGAAAAACAACAAAAAAGCATAACAAAACCCCACCACAACACCCCTCCAGACACCTCTCAGAACAGTAGATGTAAGCAAACACCACGGTTGTTTGGATCTGCTTTTAGACACGAATCTTTCCAGGGCTGGGGAGGAACATGGCCCATTGGGGTTCGCTGATGACAAATGCCCATGAGGTCTGCACCAGCTCTGGCTCCCAGGCACTCGGGCACAGGCACTGCACAGTCAGGGGCTGGTGCTCTGAGCTTCACCTCTGCAGCTCCAGCCTCTCCGCCGCCTTCTCGGGGCTTGTTTGGTTTGGTTTTGCTAAGCACTGCTGCTTTCAGTTCCTCTACAATAACGGAGCTTGTGTACAGAAAGGTCATTCTCAGGTCAAGCCAGGATATTTTATCTTGTTTCAAACCTGGTATGCAGACAAGCCTTATCCTGTAAAGATAAAGCAAATTTAGGCATTTTGGAAAAGATGTTGGAAAATGTTAGAAATTATCATTGGACCCTAGCTTCTGAATCCCTTCTTTTTCTGTGAGCATCTTTAATGTGTTGTAAATATGGACTAAATGCCCAGCATCCCCGAAAAGAACACAATAACATAGCACATCTGGATCAGAGTGGGTTTATGAAAAACATTATTAAAATGAACTGACAGGATTAACCGCTGTAACTGAAGAAAATAAAATCCACATTTTCCCACTGAATGTGAGCTGCATTTTTACCATATAGGGCAGTATGAGTCGCTCTTTTCAGTTGCTAGCAAGAATTGATCCAAACAATTTTTTTCATGATTTTAACTTCAAGGCTAATCAGTGTAATCATCTTCTGTGACAACCCAGAGAGCTCTGTGGTGGTGATGGCTGTTGTTTTGCTAAACATCTCCCTGAGAAATAGATTTTGGCCAGAGGCAATGCCATGTGTTGTCCCCCCTCCTGTGTCTCATTGTTGTGTATCTAAAGTCTGTGCCCAAGGGCAACTTCTTTCTCCATGGGTATCTGGATATTTCTCTGGGCAAAGGTATTAAACAATTCTTACTTTGCTGCTGCTATGCCCTGATTAGGCAGTTAAAAAGTGGGTTAGCAGTGGCACAGAGGACTTATTTCAGGTGCCTGTGTGCTTGACAAGGAGCTCTCTTGGTCAGTGTGCTCAAGTGTGTTAGGGAAATGCCTGTAGACTCAATCCCACTGTGGTGGAAGCACACAACCAGAAAGTGTGTCTGTCCTCAGGATCTTTGGTTCTGCAGAGGAAAAGCAGACAGGAGCTGAAGTGTGGTCAGATAGGTGCTGATGTAAGTGAATTCACCCCGAAGGGTGAGTCTCAGAGCAGCAGCCCCAGAAGGCATCAGGTTTGCTGGGCCATGTTGCACTGCTGTAAGGTCACTGCCCTGGGAGGGTGTGGGGCTAACTCAGAGATCCTGAATTATACCAATTATCAGCACACAGTTTGATGTCTAGCTTATTGTGACCAAACTCATCAGCTGTGAGGAGGAGCAAGAGACATGCATAAAGTATGAATTGTGACACTAGCCCAAGCCCACAAGCCCTTCTCCCTGAGTCCACTGGCTCAGTGATTTCTGTTTCCTGGAGGGGTTTGGTGCAGGAGGGGACAATCCTGTGGCGAGCCTGCTGCATGCCCCACTCCTCCCAGGTGCCCAGCTTGTGGATAGCAAAGCAATCATGCTGCAGCCCAGGCCTACCATGGTAAACCAAAGGGACACTGCACCACAGGATAGGACATTTTGGTGCTTCAGGGAAGCGGCCACCAGAAAAACTTACAGGATTCTTGTTTCAGCAACAGAAGAAAGATTATTTCATTGACAGACCACCATACTTTATTTTTTTATGAGTTATTATTGCTTTAAGAAAAGCCCTGGCTTCCCACTTTTGTGGAAGACATCTCTTGTGAGAACTGGAATTCATGTGAACTTCTATGGGAGCAAGGATGAACCTTACAGACACATTGCATCCATACATTTTGTCTTCACTTCACCAAACCTGGGAGTAGAAAAACCACTCCTGATGCTGCCTGTTCAATGCAAAGGCAATTTGAGGACAATAAAGGACCTGAGGTATCACAGGATCAGCCCCTACAACTGCAATAGCAGATGACCAAATATGAAGAAATTTTCATGGCTAAAAGAGGTGAGAGAGCAAAGGGGACTCTACCAGCATGATGCCAGTAGTCATGTAATTTGAATGAAGGTAGGAGACAGAGGGAAGCTGACTCCCTGGCCATGATGACCAAGTAACCCTTCTCTTTCTGCGGTTCAGCTCATGCAGTACAAGGCACCCAGGGATCATTTCTCTTTTGAAAACAATGTAAGAACAGCAGAAGTTCTGCTGCCCAGCCAAAACTGCAACTGGTGTGTCAGGTATGGCTTAACTGCTGCTGGGGATGGTCAATGGGATACTTTTGGAGGAAGGAGGAGGGCTGCTTGTGAATATCACACAGCCATTCCGACTGTGCCATCTCCCTGGACAACCACACCACAAGTTCTGAATCACAGGCAGGTCCAGCTGCCCTCAGACAGAGCCTGGCAGACCCTGGCCTTTAACTGCAAGGTGGAGAAGGCAGCTGCCTACACTCCCAAGAAGGACAAGGCACCATTGTTTCCTAGCCATGATCCCCTCAGCCTCAAAACGTTGAGGGTTTCTAGGGAAAGAAAATGGCAGGATTATACAGATTTACCTCCCCTGCCAACCCACCCTCATTCCTCTTTATTCTCCCTAAATCCTGTGGACTGTTTCATTAGAGCATTTGGCTCCTGCAATAAACATGAGCACATCCACAAAGAGCAGTGAGTCAAACCAACTATCCATCTTGTTAAGTAATTACCTTGATTTTCTGGATCTCCAGCATGTCTGAGCACCTGCTTAGACACTGCCAGAATTTGGCATGGGAGTGTAAAATGATGGATCTCTTCTATATCTCTGGGATTCTTTACAAAATGTGGGGACTCTGTGCAAAATGAGATCATTCAGCTGGAGACACTGTGCAAGACAGCTGAAGTGAAGGATATATGCCTGCACCAGGCAATTCAACAGCAAATAATGAACAATTACCTCTCTGCCTGCTGATTATCTGTGGCCAACATGATGTCCAAGAAGCACAAAGGGAATATTTCCTTCTGCAGATTGTTGGTAGTCTCTGCAGACAAGGTAAGAAGCAAAGAAAAATGTTGTTGATATCAGAAAGGTTTCCCTTGGATGAGCCCCCTTTGTGAAAGCACCATGATGGCTTTGATTTGCCAAACTGCAGGCACCAACAAACCTGTATAGTGGGTTTGCAATGTAAAACATTGAAAAGAAATGTTCATTGAGCCAAAACTCTACTTGTCTCTGGTGTAAGAAGCTGAATTAAGTAGAGTTACATGGGGAGAGGGTGGAGGCTGTGGATTTCATCAGTCTGAGAGATCTCTTTGAAACTGTCACATTTTCATCACAGAAAAAAAGGAACATCTGGTCATATTGTGCAAGGACCACATTCTGCTTTCAGTTGTGAGGCAAACCCAGAGTTGTCCCAATGGGACAACTCAGTATTTACCCCAGGATAAACAAGAGCAGAATCTGTCACCATATTTTTTACTTTATTGCTTTGTTCTCTAAACTTAACGTGTTTGTTCCCTGCTTGCACTCATTTTCTGAATTTTTCTGTTCTTAAATGAAAACACAGGAGAAGGAGGGAAAGTCTAAGAAGTCTCCAGTTTTTCATTCAAATGAATTTTTCATAATTCTTAGCATTGTACAAAACCCTAAGCCCTGTATCACTCTTTCTGAGCTTCTTTTCTCCCTTTGTCAACCTGTAAATTATTATTGCTACCTTCCTCCCCCTCTACATTCCTTAATCTTCTTCACTTTCTACTTCCAGTAAAGAAGAGTGAACAACTGAGAATTTTGTTGTTGTTTTTCTTTTCCAGCTGGCTCCAAAGGCCTCAGCTAAGAAAACAAAACAAGACAGATCACTCAGGGCCATGCTGGGAATTGTACTTTTCAACTGTCTCCACTGTATGCCTCTGACACTCTTCAAACTATGAAGAGCTGAGGGAACAGGAAGAGGCTGTCAAATGCAGCAGTCTCGCACTTACTTGATTTATCTCTAATTCCTCTTCATTCATCTTCTTACTCTCTGACGACACCTTCAGTTCTGTCATCTTTTGGACAAAGCCAAATCTGAAGCTGCAATTTTTTGAGACTGAAAAGTAAAGTCAGATGTCCAAGTAATATTCACAAGCAGGGCATGATTTTTGGAGATTTACTGTGAGCACCTGAGGAAGTTCGACTTCTTTCAGCAAGATGGCTGAAACACTGTGAAACCAGGGCCTCAGTGCAAGAATTCTGAAAAGAAATGAACAAAAAAGCCGTATGTGCACCTTTGTCTTCTGAGATGCTTGGCAGTCAGAGACAGCCTTGTTCCTTCCCAGTGCTGCACATGGGTGTTGCCCTCTACAGTTTGTGACAGGCAGGGGCTTTGGTTGTGCCCACTCTGCTTTTCCTTCCTGCATGGCTAACACCTTAGTCCCCTAACAATTTTTTCTAATGTTTATATTGATAATGGGGGAAAAGGGGTATTTGCTGCAGAAGTCTCTGGAAAAGTGTCTGCAAAGGATATGGGCAGCAGTCTTTCCTCACTGTCTTTGCCTTTCCTCCTGCTCCCTATGCTGCTGTACCAGGAGGCACCTGGGAGCTTGTAACATATCGTGCTTGATGTCACAGCAATTCTAAGATAATTGGCTTTTTTCCTGAGAAAGAAATGTTCTTGCCCTGCTAGACATGAAAAAGTATCTTCATGCAGACATTTCCTGATACTTCTCTTTGCCAAAACTAGAACAGTGAAGCAGAAGTTGATTCTCGAAAAGCCTTGGCATAAGGACAGGCCGATGCATGTAACGCATATAATTAAAAATAGTTAGCACAAAGAAATGGTTGTTATTTTGCTTAAACTGAACTCAACTCAGTAGCTAATTAAGTACAGACTTTTTTCCATGGTTATATGCAGTTTTCAAATTCCTATAACACAAACTGTTTTAGAGGATAAGTTAAATACAGAATGCATTGAGTTTGGTAGAGAAAGTTTAAAGGTCTGCATTTTCCCACCAAAGCTATTTCATATCAGCTACAGAGTGGGGGTGTGTGTGTGGAGGGGTTATGACCTCTTTTATTTTTACAACCATTGCCATGATTTCATAATACTGGCAGCAGTCACTTCAAGTGAGGGACTAGACTTTATTACTATAATTATATGCTAGTATGTGGGCATAAAACAGAAAAACTTTTCTATAGATAAATGCCAGTAGCAAAATCCCTTTGTCCAATAAGCAGTCCTTTACCAGTGTTATGAATATTATATTAACCTCAACAAAAGATATGCCAGAAATGTCTGCTGTACATGGCACAAGTCCTGTGTTCTTAAGCAGCTTTGTTCTGAGAAATTAACAGCACTGAGAGCATGCAGCACCTTTCCTTTGCAGATCATGTCAGAGATGTTCACTTATGAATCATAACAGTCCACTTTGAGAGGTATGAACAGCATTTAAAATGGTGGAGGAACAGGCAGGGAGGGCTCAGTTGAATGTAGTGAGTGCACTTTTGGGTACCCCCACTGCGATGCTGTGCATGTGTGCAGGCAGAGTGGTGCGTGGCAACACAGGGTGAGCCACAGGGCTCCAGCCAGGCCAGCACCCATGAGCACACTTTGCCATTAGAGTTCCTGGGTGGTACAAAATGGAAGGATGTATCCTGTAAGAAAGATGAAGCACTGAGCCCTATCCCCATTGTCCACAAACAAACTCACTGTGCTGACAAGGCAGATACCACCTATGTGGGAGCTCCATCAGCAAAGATGAAGAAGGGGTTGAGGAATCAGGGAAGACAAGAGCTTTGTGAGTTCTATCACTGTTCAGTTCCTAAGGCCTTTCAACTCAGCTATGAGAGCTGCAGAGCCACTACCCTGTCAACCAGCTAAGCCTAACATGTGAAGCCCGGGTTTCTGGTGATGGCTGAAAATGAAGTGCAGACTGGGTAGTCAACAGTTTGAGTTGGGAGATAAGGACCCAGGCAGGATAGTCCCTGTAGCACAGAAAGAGCTGGGAGAGGTGGCAGCAGCTGACCTCCAAATTTGAGAAGACTATAGAGGGGAAATTTTTAGCCTAAGCAAGAGGTGACTTTGCATTCAGAAGTGATTCTAGATTTGATGGTTCTCCTTTCCCAAACTTGCATCATGCTCAGGCAGAGTGGGACTGATGGGTGGTAAGGCACAGACCTCAACAAAGGGCTGCTTCCCTCAACAAAGGCTAAGCAGAACTCGTTAGCCATTTAGCTAGTAGAATTACATGTCTAATAAAAGGGTTACAAAACCCAACAAACTATTGATCTCAACATTTTTTTCCACTTTTTTTCCCCTGTCCCTGTTTTCACTAAGATTATGAAGGAACACAGCGTAGTATATCCATCTCTGAGGACATTTAGTGGTTTTTCTTTGCTGTCTCTCTCTAGTTGTATTAAATTTTTCATCAGTAAAGAAAAAGAGCCAATTAGATAAGTAGCATTACATTGGAAAAGTAGGTTGAGTCAACTTTGTTTCAGTTATCATATTAGCATGAGATTAATAAAATTACTTTTTGTGAATATTTTACAATGTCATTTTGAGTACTATTCCCTGTTTTTTAGCGATCTGATTTTGACAAGTTGTTTTTAGATATTTGCCTGATAGCACATGGAAGCAGTGTGGATGTAGGGCTGAATAACAAGCTGTTATTATTAACAATTTGTTGTCAATCCTTTAAATGATGTAATATTCAGTATGTTCTGTGTTTCTGATTGACTTAAAATGAAAATTCTGATAAAAACTCCATGTTTTTGATAGGAAACTCTTCCACAGAAAGCCTGCAGCTCAGGTGGGCATTCACATTAGGAGGCAGAAAAGAGATGCACTGCAGGCTCCTGCATCCCCACCACAGTACGCTGTCACCCTGGCACAGGAGGTATCTGCCACCTGCAATGTATGCAGTTGTTGCTGCTTCTCAGCTGCCTTCAAGTATTCTGGTAGAACAGAGGTTATAAGCTCTGTCTGCCCTGTGACTGCTGTGGTGGGGAGGTTTTATATCGACTTTCATTTATGTCAGAATTTCATGGCCATGACAGTGAAGTGGGTTCCAGGGTCAAGGAACTGCACTGCTTCTTCTTACTTAGAGTTCCAATTATTTTAGTTGTGGGATTCCTTGCCTAGTTATTAGTTCCATTGCACAAACAGTGTGATGTGCAAGACAAGGTGATAGAGCTGAAGAATTTACATCTGAAAGCCTGATTCTGCCGTGCTGATTTTCAAAGCCATACTTACACTGTTTCCAGTATAGTGATTCCAGTACTGACAGGTATTGACAGCTATGTAAAGATGTTGAAACTTGAATCAAAAAGGAAAACTACTACATGCAAAAGTCACCCTGCTGTCTAAGTGTCTGAGGACAACCAAAGCTGATCTTGCTTGCTTCTGGCACCAGGTATGAGAATTAACTGGAGTCTGTAGCATGTTCCTGATTGACAATAAACAGGCAGTCAGTAAAGAGTACCAAAAGTGATGGCCAAACACAACATTGTTCAACCTAGTGCACATGCAAGCATACTGAATTCTCCAGCTACTTACAGCATAAATATTTTTGGCATTGCTTCCCTCACTGACATAGTCTTTTCCAGGCACAGTGTTCATCCTCACAAGGATCAATGATAGACCATACTTAATGTCTTTTAACAGATCTTCGCTTCTCATTCAGCAAGATTAATGAGCAAAGACCACCAGTGGCCTGGGAGATCAGAGCTGGGTTGCTCATTTGAAATGCTCAACATGAAACTTCAAAAATTACTAAGGAGAAAAGGTATAACACAACTTTATTGTACTGATGTTCAGCTAATTATTATTCTCAAACTTCCATTCATCTAGTCTGTCTCCTGGCACACAGACAAAAATAAATAGAAACTAGTTTGCACTCTCTTTTTATACATGGGATCATAATAGGTTTATGAGAACACTATCAGGGCAGAATAGGGCTGATCTGAGGATCTGCATGGCCATCCCACACTGCCTACTCCCTGGCTAGAGAACAGAAGCATATTTGGGAGAAGCCAAGACATCAAAACACATCTCCAAATCAATGATCATTAAGCCTCTTGCTGCCTAGTCTTGATAATATGAGCTCACATTGCTCCTTTTGTTATGTGGAAAAAATAGGAAAGAGTAACCCAAATCAGAGACCTTGTTCAACAACTAAAACATCTGAGTTTGTCTGAATTACTTTCTTAGTGTGCACAGAACGATCTCACCTGGGAAGGACCAGTCTGCTGTGCCAGCAAGGGGAATGAAAGGGCATTTCCCCCTTGTGATGGAGGTACAGTGTCTGAAGAATGGACACAAGCTCCTTGTCTCAGTGTTCTTGACTTGGTTTTGGTCCAGCACTCCACCAGTGAGTGTGAAACCTTGGTAAACCATGAACCAGATACCGATGCAGGCAGGAGCCAAACTCACACTGGTTGTCCCATGTGCAGTGAGTGCCAGGGCTGTGGGAAGAGGTGGGTGCTGGCTGCAGCTGTAGGCAGGGGAGCAGAAGAGCCAGAAAGGAAAACAAGCCGTATATCTCCAAATGTATCAGAAATATATTAAAATCCTACTGATATATCAATTTCCCCAGACAGTTCGATGGTTTCCGTAATAGCAGTCTTGAACCTGGGAGACTGGTTCTTTCTGATATAAACTTAATATTAAGCTTCAATTGATTACTCCTACTACCTGAATTTTATTTTTATCATCCCTTTTTGATCCTAACAGATTCCTTTCCTTTCCCAAGAAACAAACATGCCATTATGTGAAAATACCACTCATTGCAGGAAGTCTGCTTTTCTGTTCCATTTCTGTGCTCTCAGTCAGCTTCAGTCTCCAGGTCTACTGTGGCAGCTCTGGGACAAAGTCCTTTGTTTCTCAATTCTGAGAGGAAATATTTGTTTGTGAACTTTACAATTTGTGTCTTCAATTTATCAGAAAAAAACCAAAAAAACATAGAATTGTGTAATACAATTTGTCACAATACCATACTTTGCAGAAACTGTTTATTAGTTCTCTATTTTTAAAGTTATGCAGCGAGGGGGAACCCAACGTACCTCACGTGGGCCACTTCTCTATTTGGACACACTGGATACCAAATGGGACCATTTACATTTTCAGCTGCTGGTACATATGCTAAAGTTAGATTAAATTAAAAAATAGCAGCTGCATGGATAGAAACAAACCAAAGCTGATTCACAGATGAGAGGCAGCTTGGGGGACTCAGGCATTGCAGTTAGATTTGACACAAAGGCTGGTCTAGCGTAAGAGCCCTGTGCCTACAAAGACACATAATGGTAAGCCAAAACTATGTCCAGCTCAACCCCCTTGCTGGGGAAATCCTTTCACCACTCTTGACTTTTTTATTTTTCCCTTTTCTTTTTTTTTTTTTTTTTAATTTTTTGTACAACTTCTTATTTTGTCGGACCACCTTTTTAACATGTGGTACAATGTCTCATTATGTAGGAACACGCTTCCCTTTAACATGTCTGTCTTCTTCTATCCCCTCAGACTCCCCCACAAACTTTCCTTGGACAACCACACTCATTGTGGCCAATGCCAAGAAAAGCCCACTCTCTGCTTGTGTCCAGTCCCATACTCCCAGCTAACTCAATGCCAAGACATTGACAGAGTGCAGGATCTTTCTCTGCAGCCATGTCATGGGCCATTTTTTTTATAGGATCCCCTTTCAAAATGCTAGTGCAGTGGAACTTTATGACCTCTTCCACCAGCAGCTCCATCTCACATTGCCCCATGCCTTATATTCAGACAAAAGGATATATTGTGGGCTTTAAAGCACAGTCTGTGTTATGGGGAGGAGGGTGCAGAAGGGACAGACTGCACAGGCCATGCTTTCTGAACAGTCAAACTGGATTTTCCTTGGCCAGTAAACACCAAAAATTCTGTTTTTCATAGGGAGTCTCAGCAAAATTGCTTCCAGTCACATTTAATTAAAAGGATTCACTCTAGTCACGAAGACTGGGGGCTGTCCTGTTCATGGTATTACAAGATTATATGGGTTGTACAGGATTTCTGTTTGGTGTGTTGAAGAAATCTGTGTGACAGCACAGAGTCAGTGAAGACATACTGCTCTCATGTCAGGCTATGCACTCTTCACTACTCTTGTTTCTATGAAGTTTTTTTAGTTTGGACTCCGCACAAGTATGGTGCTTCAGGCCCTGGGAGCACTTCCACATGCCTTCAGCCCTCCTGAAGTGCAAAGCAGATCTTTTATCCCCAGGTAACAGAGCGGGCATGCACAAAGAGCAGTCTGGTGTCAAGTTTCCAGGCAGCTTTATTTCCACACTCATTCGAAGTGGAAGAGAGTCTTGTGAGAGTTCTTGTGAGTCCCTTGTGAGGGTTCAGCTACCTCTTCTCTCCAGCTCTTCTCTACCTCCACTCCCAGCTTCTACCAGGACATTGCTTCTTGTAAACTGCTTCAGCAGCAATCTCTTACCACTTGGCCTGTGCAGGACTGTGCAGACAACACATACCTGAGCACCTCAAACCCCATTCCTCCTTGAACCAAATGGACCAAAAACCAAGGCAGAGGCTACCAACAAGTTTACTTGCACTCAGCACTCAACTTCAAACAGCATCTCTGACCAGGTCTGTCCCTCACTGGGGAAGTGTGGAGGTGTCAGTGTGCAAATCTGTGGTACCCCTATGCATGTCCACTCCTTGCCCCAGGGTAATTTTTCAGCAGAGCCTTGCAGCTGTGTGGCAGGTACTCTGCCTGTGCAACACTGCTGGGGCCCCAGCTTAAGTTCAGAGCCTTAGAAGGCAAATTGAGGACTTGTCCTTGTAAAAGACCCACTTCCACAGCTAAGGTAGCAGCGCTTGGACTCAGGTTGAATTTCTCCTTCACTCTGAAAACTCTTGTTTGAGATTCATCTCCTAAACTCTACAGACTCATCCTCATTCTTTATAAAATCCTTGGTTTTAATCCTATTTTCAGCTCATGGATCCAGCTTCAGCCAGAAGATAGGACTATGTCTTCCTGCCATACATATTTTGGTACTTGGGGTATGTCCTGGGAAAATGAGAAACAGACAAAAACCTCCTTGGACTGAAGATAGAGATTGTATCCATGTTTCCTATTTGGGGAGCTATTAAATTAGAGAGGGAACAATTCCTGTCTGCATACAGAAGGGACTGCTCATTGTGCATCAAATCTGGACACAGGAAGGGGCAGAGTTTGGTGTACTTCGGGAGTGCTTTGCTAAACAACTGAGCCAACAGGCACATTTTGAACTGCAATTTTGTTATGGGCCTTTGAAATTCTACTTAAGCCTTCCTCTATGTGAGTCCTTCCCTTGCTGAGGTTTAAGTGTCCTGCTAAATGGTCAATGACCTTGGATGCCAAAGGAGAAGATGGAGAGAGGGCTTTGAGAGCTCTGGTCCTTGGCCAGTTGAGAACCATGCTGCAAACCCATTTGGTACCCCTTATGTGAATAGGCCTTTGTTAGCAACTGGTGAGTAGGATGTTCTGAGAACTTGGGAAAACATGCTTGGCAAGTAAACTCACCTAACTAATAATAAAAATAGTCTTCAAATTTGCCAGGCTTCTTTGCCTGAAGCAAGAACAATAAAGTCAATGAATTGTTTAATGTGAGGAAATAACAAGAGAGGGTAGAAAAAAGGCATACTGTTCCCTGATGCTGTTTTGGAATTTTTCTTGTGTAGATCCTCCTCTGGATTGAAAATAAAAGCCTTTGGCACACGTTCTGTAGCAAAAATAAGAAGGATAACAGAGATACGTGATTCTGTTGAGAGCTATAGCCTACCTAAGCAGGAGGATGGACTCTCTGATCTAAGGCATTTTTCATCTGTAGCTGGGGTGATCCTCTATCTGGCACAAATTTGATTTTGGATGTCTTAACAAGCCAGAATGCTTTCATGTGAGCACTCACAATGACATGGAGAGCTGTTTTAAATATGCTGGCAAACTGCAATCCTCCTCCACAAGAGGCCCAGAGCAGGCACTAATTATGGGATGGGTGTAGCACATACCTGCCTCTGGTGGGAAAGAACTGAGCCTGAGAACTGCATCTCCACATGTCCAACCAATACATTCTCCTCCCTGTAAAGCCAGAAGGCAGAAAATAATTTTAACACTCAAGAAGAGGCATAATCCCTGCAGGTGAGCAGGAACTTGTTTGAGAAACTGTCCTTCTTCTGACCAGAACAACATTTTCACCTTTTTTCCATCACTTTTCACTGTCACCTCTAAATTTAAGGCACAGCAGCCCGGAGCACTTTTAAGAGGCAGACATATACCAAGAGCCTGCAGATTAAAGCAAGTACTAAATTTTTTAGGTACTAATCCTGTGCTTTGGGAAGATTTCTTTAATTTTTTGAGTTCTGCATTTTAACTGACTCCTCACATAACTTGCTATGTATTTTGGTCTTTTGCTAGATACTGTACTAGTAATCTTGGCTTGAATGAGAACAAATTTCTAGGTGGTAGTTTCTGTTATTCTGCAATTCCTAGTTAACTATCAATGAATTTTGTTTCTTCTAATAGCAAAGAAATAGATGAAAGAGAGAGATTGTTAGCTAGGCATACTCTGTACTTTAGATTGTGCTAGAAGAATCACAAATATGAACTTTCCTTATTCTTTAAACTGTTCCTTGGGATTTGGAAAGAATGCCTTTTCCGTAATGCATAATGGTGCACCATCATGCCAGGCCATTACAGACTGGAGTAAGGACACACTGCTCCATGCTGGAAAAAGCCAGGGGCTGATTCCTCTGTCACTGGTTACTTCTGAGACCAAAGACCTCAGCAACAGTTTGCTCTGGGCAGTCCTAAAGGTGGAAGAGCACAAGATGTGATGGGACACTACAATGGCCAAAGACGTGTGGTATAGCTGTTACACAGCTGAACATGTCAAAAGCTACCATGGATTTCCAGTCTCTTGGGTTAATTTTCTCAGAACAACACATTTTAAGCCACAGAAATACAGTCTTATATAGGAAAACCCAGACCTGTTGTGTAATATAGACTAAAACACATCTCCAGTCTTTGCAGAGAGTCAAGCCCCACTTCACAAGCAACAGTTTTCTCAGGCTTCACAGGCTGCAGCAGAGTTCACATTGTTCTCTCCTGATCTCTGGGAGCATCAGGTTTTCGACATCATATTAAAAGTTCGGGTGTGGGTTCATTGAAGTGAGGCCTCTGCTGTTCAAGTCCTTCACCGACCACTGTTCACAATTTCTGTTATCCCACTATCCCACTCAAGACCATGCACATGCCAGGAAGCTGGGTAGGATCGCACCACCCAACATGACACTCACTCTCAGACCCCTTTTCCTTGCAGGCACAATGAATAAGACAAACAGACAATCTCTCTGCCATGTGGGATGACATTGCACACTGCAGGTGGGAGTGGACAAGAGTGAGAACTGAAGCCTACTGAAGCCCCTGGGAAACCTGGGGCTGTAGGTTGTAATCCCAAGGGAAAATTCAGCTGTAAGTGCAATGCAGTGGCAAGCTTGGTCTGAAAGTGACTCTCCTCCCTCCCCCTCTCCCACCCGCTAGGGAGGATGTCCGGTGCCAGCAGTAACATCCCAGGAAAGCTGCAGCTGGTGCCTCCATGCACAAGGCAAGCTGCAAGTTCCTCAGCTCTGTGATTGCCATCAATAATGCTTTCACAGGAGAGGACGGAAGAGTCAGGCAGCTAACAGTGCTCTCAGGGCTGCTCAATGGCACCACTGTTTCTCTGCTCACTGATGATGGCTGTGCATATGTGGAGGGTCATACACTCCCAGTGAGGATACACCAGTAGGGCTGGCAGGTTGTGTCCTAATCCCAAGGCAGGCTCAGCCTGGGTTGTCAGGGTTGCCTAGAATGAAGGAAATCACGTTTCTTCCTGCCTTCCCCTCCTGCCCCTTACTTAAATAATCTCCTCTGTGGCTTAAGGAAGAGGCCCAGATGGCAAACAGCCCGCAGCTGTGCTGCCTGGGGAATAGTGCAAGGAAACATCAAATCTCACACAGCAGGAATAACGCATAGACCTGTTGGAGCTTGTGGAGTACAGGATTCCTTTAATCACTCTTTCTCAAGGTAAACTGCATACTTTCCTTCAGCTTCACTGTGTCCCCTTTTTTTCTCCTCCCAATTGATGCAACTACTTCAGCTCTGGCTTTCCACAGTCAGGGACTCTATTCACACACAGAAGATAACATCAGGCATTTTCCTTTCTCCACCATGACTTCACACACTCTTTCTAGACCATGCACTACCTGACCATCAGTTCAGGTCTAAATACTTAATCCTCAAAATCTGCTGAAACCCCATTTCACATGGATATGAATTACCTCAGATACTGACCCCACTTCAGGGGGACTATTCACTGAAGTCAAGGCACAGGAGATACACCTTCATGCTTTTCCATACCTTTTCTGCTTCTGGCACGTGTATCCATAATGTTCAGTTCATAGTCTAAAACTAGTCTCTCTTCCTTTCCTTTGTTCTTGGTGTCTGAAAGCTTTCTTTAGAATCAGAGCATGGAGGAAGCAAAAGGCTTACAGTGACTGGTGGTGTGTGTTGAGGGTAGCCTGAGCAGCAGCCATGGCGTAGCTGGACATATCTGAGTGAGGGAACCAAATCTTCCTCCAGGCTGCTAATGTGTATGATTAAAGGGAAACTATTAACGTATAACAGCATCATTTTATGACCTTGTGATGTACAAAGGTCTTCTTACCACAGAGAGAACCAGGACCAGTGTGAAATATAACAAAAATCTGTCAGTTAAAGACATTTAACCTGTCTTGGACAGGTTTTTGTTTTGTTTCCATAAGGGTTATAAAACGCAATAGTTTTTATGTTGTTTCAGGGAAGCTGATTCAGTGCATGAGGACAGGATAGGTGTGGGTATCACTCATCAGGAAGCAGCTCTCCTCTCTTTGCCTCCCATGGTCACAGCCCAGGAACTCAGCAATGGTGCAAAGGCAGAATACGTACAATGGGCGAGTTGGGGCATTGTTCAAAAGGGACTTAGCATGTGTCCTGGTTTTCAGAGGTTTTAGGTTTTGCTGAGGTCAATACTCTGCAGTGCACAACCTTGGCACTGCATTAATGCAGATCTTTGCCAGCAAATTCCATAGCATTTAAAAGAAGCAATTTTCTCCTTAATATGCATTTAGGCATCTGTCATTACTCCCAGGTTGTGCAGGTGGTATGTTTTTGTGCCTACCTGTAGGTAAAGGACCTGCTGAAATTCTAAGGAAATCTTTCAGTTTTCCCTGTTACTTTACAGGGCACAGCTGCTGTCAGAGCAGAAGTCATACACAGCATTTAAAGCCATAACCCTTTACCATCCCCTTCTTGCTGGTCACAGTATCTCTCACACAGCAGTATGATACAGCTCTCTCCCTCTCTTCAGTCCTTTCCCTAACATATCTTGCAACACATACCCACTACCATAATTTTCATCTTAACTCCTCTGTAAGACATTAACTCTCTAGAAGCCACTGCACATACAAGACTGCTTGCTTCCTTTTGCTTATACATGTACAAATGTCAGCTGGAGGGAAACAGTCCTTTGTTTTCTTTCACTGAGCTGAATGCTGAGCTAAATACTCTCCTCCTACATCTCCAGTCAAGTTTTCCCAGCCATATCCATGGTCCAGCTACTGTTCTTTCACCACAAGCAGCATGTTTTTCTCCTCCTGACAGTGCCAATCAGTGCCAGTATTCCCTGGTTTCCCATTCCCTGGAGGTGTTGCCTGTGCTACATTCATATTTACTGCTTACCCAGAGTTGAAATTTCTGTTATCATAACTCATCAGTTCCAGGTTTTTTGAGATTTAGGTCTGTATGGTCAATGCTCCTCCTCAAGATTCTGCCTCTCATGAAGATAGGGAAGAGGGATTTCAACCCCAACCACAGTCACAGCTCTTCTCCTGATTTCAGCACAGAGAGACGTGTAAGGGTAAGGGCTTCAGCCTGCTGGCATTTCCCCTGCCTGAGTGCATGAGCCTGGTGTGGGTTCAGAAGGGGACATGCATGGTTGGCTCCTTGCTGTGACTGAGTTCCCACCAATCGTCTATAGATGTTGACAACTTGGTAATTCTGTGAGCTATAAAACTCGCTGGTCCTGTTTGACTCTAAAACTTTGATCCTCTTGGGGCCTATGAAAACATAACAAACTCTACATTTAAATGGAAGTTTGGCAGCCAAAAATATGGATAGTCCAAGAATCATCAAATTAACAAACACAATGACGCAGTTCTGTTTTGTAAACACAGTGGATGCAGCTAAGCTCCCATGAAAAGCCACAAGGCTGTGAAAACTGAAATGTTTATTCTTCCATTACATTCAAGGACACTTATAAAAATAAAATAAAGTAAATAGATGCTGAGACCAGAGGATTCCCAAATATCAAGTAGGGGAGAAAGTCTGTAAGAGGGAAAGAGAAAAAAATAAGGATCAGTTATTAGAGCTGTTTTCATTTACAGTATCTATTTCCCCTTCTGCTGTTTGTCAGGACATTCATACTGCACATTTCAAAGATTTGTATGGTGGAAAACCTCAAGTGGTGCATCTAAAGAAAAAAAACATGTGGTCCATTGCAGTGCACATTTTCCTTAGTCATGCTGGCTGCAAAGGAGGTGGGGCATGTGTTGGCAGAGAATTTTCTCCCTTGCAAGCTGCCCTGTTAGCTTCTTGCAATGTGTTTACTTGATGAATCACACATAAGAGTGCTAAGGGGACTGAGGAGCTTCCCTTGCAGTTACACAGCCACCTCTAAATGTGATCCTCAGTTAGGTGAATATGCTCAGGTATATTGTGCATGTATATATATATATATATAGATAGATAGATATATACACACAGACGGCTGGAAGTTGGCCAATGTGATGCCTACCCACAAGCAGGGTCAGAAGGAAGATCTGGGGAACTACAGGCCTGTCAGCATGACCT
>VXBX01004329.1:0-13478 GCA_013400415.1 Scytalopus superciliaris
CCCAGCCCCATTCCCTTCCCTGGTGCAATAAGCTGCAGTGGTTTTGCTCACAGGGAGCCGGGTTTGGGAGCAGTGAGGACACTGGGATGCTCAGGGCTGGTGCTGGGCTGTGGAGCATCACCCATGTGTGGCAGGAGCAGCACCCCCTGGGAGATGCCCCCAAAAGCCTCTGTGACATCTCAGCACAGAAGGACAAACTCACACCCATCCCAGGCACTGTGGTTTTGAGTTTCTAAGTGGAACGTTGCAAAATGGAGGCTTAGAAAAACCCAAATTGTAATCCAAGGAGTACTTTTAAAGAAGTCCTTGCAACGTGTTTTTAAAGAAGTGGCACCGCCTTGATCTTCCTCAGCAGGAGCCGGCCCAGCGAGGGCTGTGGTGA
This sequence comes from Scytalopus superciliaris, assembly GCA_013400415.1. Lineage (NCBI taxonomy): Eukaryota > Metazoa > Chordata > Aves > Passeriformes > Rhinocryptidae > Scytalopus > Scytalopus superciliaris. The sequence goes on from VXBX01004329.1 coordinate 383, forward strand.
GAGCTCTCCAGCCCTGGCACTGCCAGCAAATGCCACTTCAGTCTCAACAAAACCTTATTGTCGCCTCTTTATTCCAGCTATTATTATTTTTTCTGACTCCCTGGTTATTATCTCCTCTCCACAGCCTGCAAACAGCCTGTGTTTTCCACCCTCTGCTGTGCTGCCTCCTGCTAGAACAGCTTTCACTGTTGTTTCTCCTCCTGATCTCCTGGAGGATCTCTCTGCTTCCCTCACAGTCCCCCTGTGTGACACCTTTTGCAGAGGGCTGCAAACCTGTTCCTGGTGCTGCAGAGCTCCCCCCACACCCTCATTGCCCACAGAACCCTCCACTTTAACTGTTTCCAACCTGGCTGCCTTTGAATAGCTGTGGGTTTCTTGGATTTTTAACAAACTTCAGGGTGTGCTTTACCCTGTGCAATGACTTAGTGGAGATGGGTCACATTCTTGATCTAATGTAGCACAGAGTAAGCTGAGTTGGAAAGGACCCACAGGGATCATCCAGCCCTGCACAGACACCCCAACAATCCCACCCTGTGCCCCAGAGGATCGTCCAAACCCTCCTGGAGCTCTGGCAGCCTTGGGGCTGTGCCCACTGCCCTGGGCAGCCTGGGCAGTGCCCACCACCCTCTGGGGGAAGAGCCTTTCCCTGAGATCCAACCTGACCCTGCCCTGACACAACTCCAGCCATTCCCTGGGGGCTGTCAGTGGTCACAGAGAGCAGTGCCTGCCCCTCGTTAGGAAGATACACACCCTGGTGATTCTCCCCCCACTCTCCTCCTCTCCAGGCTTCTCTAGGCTGAATACACTTATTATTTTAAATATGAAAGGGAGATTTCACTCCATATTCAGAGTTGGGAGTGCAGGAACAGCCTCCATGAGCACGACAGGATGGAGGGACAGCACAGCCTTCTGAGCCTCAAATGGCCCCTGAGTTCAGTGTGGCAGAAACCTCTGATGCTGCAACTGCCCCTGGGATTTTACCTTGATGATGCCATGGGATTTACAGCTTTTTACACACTTTGTGCCATACTGCTGGTTTGCACCTGGTGTTCACAAGAGCAGTGAGAGGCAATCAGAACCTTCTCTCAGTTTCTCCCATCTCTACAAGATCCTCGTGCAGGGACTCAGGAAAAGTGGAGTTTGCATCTTGCCAGATGGGAAGCACAGACCAAGTGTGGTGCAGGGTCAGTGTGTTATGGAATCATTTAGGTTGAAAAAGCCCTCGAAGATCATCCACTCTAAGTCCAACCCCTCCCCCAGCACTGCCAAGGCCACCACTAACCCCTGTCCCCAAGTGCCACATCCACAGGGCTTTTAGACTCCTCCAGGGACAGGGCTTCCCCTCTGCCCTGGGCAGCCTGACCACCCTTTTGGGGAAGAAATGTTTTCCAGTATCCAACCTTAGCCTTTCCTGGTGCAACTTGAGGCTGTTCCCTCTGCTTCTGGCTGTTGTTCCCTGATCCCAGAGGGCAGTGGGGAACACCCAGGTTTATGGAATCACAGAATCATAGAACTGATCGGGTTGGAAAAGCCCTCTGAGATCACCAAGTCCGACCCTTGGGCCAACTCCAGCCCCTTTCCCAGCCCAGGGCACTCAGTGCCACGGCCAAGCTCAGTTTGAAAACCTNCCCTGCCCTGGGCCTGCTGGATCTCAGTCCCATATTGGAGCATCCTTTTCCTCCCACTGAGTACAAGCATTTCCTGCTCCTCAGCACTGCCTGCTGGGCACCAACGTGTCTTCATTCTGAGTAAAAATCCAGCAGAATTGTGCCCTAGGATTGGAAGTTGGCATCTCATGGCTGGTTTAGCTGCATCCTGGAAGCCCAAAGCACTGTGCTTCCCTGTCTCCCTTGGCATAGCACAGCCTGTATGTATTTGTTAGATGGGCTTTAATGTAATTGGTAATTTTGGGGATGAGCAGCCATGGGCAGCCTCTCCCTGATCTCAAAGGGCCATCAGGGCAAGGTGGGTCACTGACACAGCCCCAGAATGGAAATAAAGCAGGGCCTGTGGGCAGAAGGGTCATGGGAGAGTTTGTTATAGAGGATGGAGCCCATGAGTCTCGTTCTTGGAATGAAAATAGGGTGTTTTATAATGCTCTGTGAGGGAGTGCTGTGGCTTAACCCCAACTGGCAACTGAGGGCCAGGCAGCCACTCAGTCACTTCCCAACCTCCCTGGTGGGGAGGAGAATGGGAAAGCAAAGGTAAACTTTGTGGGCTGAGATAAGAACAGTTTAAGAATTAAAGAAAATAAAATACAACAATAATAGTAATAATGGTGATGTAACGAACAGGAGAGAGAGAGAGGAAATTAATACCCCAGACAGAGAAGTGATGCCCAGTACAGTCTGTCACCAGCCACTGGCCCCCAGCAGCCTCCTGACAACCCCCAGTTTCTATACTGGGCATGATGTTCCATGGCCTGGAACAGCCCTCTGGCCAGTTTGGATCAGCTGTCCTGGCCATGATCCCTCCCAGTTCCTGTCACCCCCTCGCTGGCAGAGCATGGGAAATGGAGAAGTCCTTGACTTAGGGAGGGCACTGCCCAGCAACACCCAAACCAGCAGTGTGTTACCAACAGTGTTCTCATCCTAAATCCAAACCACAGCCCTGGACCAGCTCCTGGGAAGCAAATTAACCCCAACCCAGCCAAAAGCAAGGCAGAGACCCTGTGCCTTTCCTGAGGGATGTGCACCCCACTGCTCCCAGCCCTGAGTCCCCTGGGGAAGGGGTTTCACAGTGTCCCCCAAATCTCTGGCAGGACATCCCCCCTGGAATGTGGCCAAGCCAATGCCCTAATTGCAGATGTATCAGTGGTGGGCTGAGGGGGGCACTGGGCAGTGCTGAAACCAGCCTGGCTTCAGCCCTGAATTAACATCCTGATGGTGAGGAGACCAAGGAAGCCAAATGACTGTCAGTCATTTATACTATAAAAGTCCAGTTCACTTACACACAGTCAGGTTCTTCTGAGCTAACCCTTCCTGGTGTGTCCGAGTGCAGATTCCTGCCTNTCCTGGGGTGGCCGAGTGCAGATTCCTGCCTGAGGTGGGGACACCCCCCAGGACCCTTGTCAAGGCTGAGCAAATGAAATCTCCCCCTTAGGGCTGGTCTGGGTGAGTTACATCAACTCTCCACTTCATAATTACTTCTTTTGGCCAGCTTTAATATAACTGCTTCAGTAATTGCTTTAATAAAATGCACTATCTTACACTATGGCACTACTAGTTTTAGCTTTCATATTGTNAGACCAAGGAAGCCAAATGACTGTCAGTCATTTATACTATAAAAGTCCAGTTCACTTACACACAGTCAGGTTCTTCTGAGCTAACCCTTCCTGGGGTGTCCGAGTGCAGATTCCTGCCTGAGGTGGGGACACCCCCCAGGACACTTGTCAAGGCTGAGCAAATGAAATCTCCCCCTTAGGGCTGGTCTGGGTGAGTTACATCAACTCTCCACTTCATAATTACTTCTTTTGGCCAGCTTTAATATAACTGCTTCAGTAATTGCTTTAATAAAATGCACTATCTTACACTATGGCACTACTAGTTTTAGCTTTCATATTGTGTTGTAAATAATTCTGACTAAGACCTTTTGTCAGTTCATTCGTCTGCTCATTCCTAATTATAAATTATCCACTGTATATAAATGTTGTCAGTTTGCCATCATTAAAACCTGAGTGACAAAGCAGTTCAATCACACCTCCTTAATTCCTAAAATTTAAACCACTGACAAAATCCAAGGCTAAGACTGGACCCAGCTGCCCCCCGGGCTCCTCCCGGAGGAGTTTGGAGGGCAAAGGGGCCCTTCCTGCACCTCGTGACTCAACAGTGGGGCTTCCTTAACAAACTTTGCCTAAAAGCCTCCACTGCCACCGTCCTGCCCTGCCAGCAGGACCCCAGCCTGGCAGAAGGAGCCACCTGTGCCCGGCGAGGTGCTGGCACGGCACGTGGCACCAGCGGCTCCTGCCCATCTGCTCCCCTGCCCGGCGGGGGGGGCAGCAGGTGGGGGGGCAGNTGCCTGGGCATGGGCCATGGCATCCCTGGCAGTGCCAAGCACGGTGAGTCCTCTGCAATCCTCCCTCCCTGTCTGATGGCAGCCCCGGCTGAGGCTCCTGGAGCTCTGGCAGCCTTGGGGCTGTGCCCACTGCCCTGGGCAGCCTGGGCAGTGCCCACCACCCTCTGGGGGAAGAGCCTTTCCCTGAGATCCAACCTGACCCTGCCCTGACACAACTCCAGGGCATTTCCTGGGGCTGTCCCTGCTCCCCACAGAGCAGAGATCGGTGCCTGCCCTTCCTGTGGAATTTGTAAGTCCAATGAGGTCTCCCCTCAGTCTTCTCTTCTCCAGCTGAACCCCCCAAGTGCCCTCAGTGCCCTCCCACACTTCCCTTCCAGGCCCTTCACCATCTCTGTGCCCTCCTTTGGGCACTCTCTAATGGCTTTATATCTTTCTTCTATTGTTGTCCCCCCAGCCTGCCCCAGTGCAGAGCAGGGCAGGACAATCCCCTCCCTCAGCACAGCTCCAGACACACCAACATCCCCCCCTGCCTGGACAGGCACGTGGTGCTTGGCTGGACGTGGCCCCTCTGAGCCTTTGGAGGCCCCAGCAGCTCCACTCACAGAGAGCTGAGCTCAAACCTCAGCTCTGGCAAATCCCACGTGGAAAATGGGACCAAATCACGGGGTTTCTGTGCCTCAGTTCCCTTCTGCCCCGGGAAGAAAATACCTCCCTGTTTCCTTCACAGCATGAGCATCTCTAGTGGGAAGTGTCCCTGCCCATGGCAAGGGGTTGGAATGAGATGAGCTTTAAGGTCCCACCCAACCCAAATGATTCCATGATCTTCAGGCAGGGTTTGCACCCAGGATGAGGCTCCAGGCACTGCTCCAAAAACCTTGCAGCCAGTAAAGACATTTATGAAGGGGTTTTTCAGCCCTGTGGTGAAACCCACATTATTTCTAACCCATTTGGGGCACCTTCCATCCAGTGCCACCAGAGGTTTGTCCCTGGGCATGGGCAGAACACACCACATGGTGCCACAAAGCTTTGCAAGAAAGATAAGCCGTGCATTTTAGATATGATTTGATGTCACAGTGACAAACCAGGTTAATGAAGTCGGGGCTGATGCAGGAGATACCTTGAGTGGGAAGCCCAAGGCCTTTTCCAGGGCTGCAGAGCAGGCTCTGAGCTCAGCCTGGGTGTGGTGACACAGGGAGAAGGTGCCACCCCAGCATGGCTCTGGGGGTTGTGCTGCTTGAGGAACTTCAGCAAGAGCGTTTGGCAGCTGGGGAGAGTTTTGAGTCACAGCATTTGGAACCAGAACCAGGGGAGCAGAGAGATGGAGGCCCACGGATTCACTGACTGGTCTGGGTTGGAAGGGACCTTAAAATCTCATCCCACCCCCTGCCATGGGCAGGGACACCTCCCGCCAGCCCAAGTTGCTCCAAGCCCCATCCAACCTGGCCTGGGACACTCCCAGGGATGGGGCAGCCACAGCTTCTCTGCCCAACCTGTGCCAGGGCCTGCCCACCCTCCCAGGAAGGGTTTCTTCCCAATCTAACCCTGCCCTATCAGTGGGAAGCCATTCCCCCTCATCCTGTCAAGCCTTTGAACACCACCAGCATCTTTACTGTGCTGAGCCCCCATCTCTCTGTGCTGCGTTTTCTGCTACAAGATCTAAAAAATCCTTCTGAACCTTAATCCATGCCCTGAATCCATGTGAAAACCCCAGGGGAAGATGATACAAACCCAAACCAGAGCTCAGTCAAGCAGCAGTTAGAGGAGCTGAGCCTCTGATGGAGATGTGGCCTGGTGATCTCAAATTGGAGGTGAGCAGTGGCCTCAGCCCTCACTCCACCCTCAGCCCCTTCTCCCCTCCTGTGGCCACGGGGACCTCACCAGGCTCATGGGGACCTTCCTTGGGGCTGCTGGAGCCACCAAGTGCTGCATTTCCCAAATGGCTTTGAGACTCGTACAGAGTTCCCAGGAGGAGCTGTAGCTGGCAGGGACACCCCTGAGGCACAGCCACGGGGCTGGTGCAAGGCTCTCTCTGTGACAGCAAATCCTGCACAGACACAGACCATCAGAAAACTGCAGTTACTTGGAAAAAGATTCTATAACTGTGCATTTGGCTCTTCCTAAACCAAGACTGAAGCAATCCCTGGGGGGGAGTGCTGGGTTAGACAGTCTGTTGGTCATTTTCATGTTCCCAATGCCCACTCTGTGCCTGGCATTCCACCCCTTGTCCCTGCCCTGGGAAGACAGAATTTTCCATGCACAGCTAGGGAAATAAAACTGTTAAAGTTTCCATTTGCATCCCTACACAAAAATAACTGTCAGAGGAGTAAATAAATTAGTTGATTAGCCACGAATTCAGCCCAGCTGTCTCGGAGTTACTCATTCTTTTGCTGGCAGCTTCGGAATGGAGCCAAGTAGCCAAGCTTGGCCCTTCCTGCACCTCCCTGGGCACATGGATTTATTTTTGAAGGGGAGGGAATGGTGATTTTTGGTGGGGATGGATGTCCCAGGCTGTGCCAGCTTCCCTGCTCCTGCCTGGGATACGGAGACCAGCACTGGTGCTGAGAGCTGTGCAGCACCACGGCTTGCCTGGCCCTCTGCTTATGGCTGGGGGAGCTTTGATATTCATGCCTGGCAATTTCCAGGCCCAGCTGACACCTGAAGAAGCAGCAAAAATAAACATGTTTTTAAGTTTGTAGGGGCTTGTGTAGGAGGGTGGGATATGTGTGGTTTTTATGGGGTGCAGGTGCAGCACAGACTCACAGTTGTACAGGACTTGCATCCCCTTATCCTCCAGCTCTGCTTGCTGGGAAAGGGGACACGGCACATCCTGGTGACACGTGTGTGGACCTCAGGGGCACAGCCCAGCCCCAAATCCTGCCTCCTTCGGCAGGCCCTTCCCTGCCACACCAGCCATGGCAGTGGGAAAGAGGAATGGGCAGAGCAGGAATGTCCCCCAGCACAGGGAGACCTGCAGGTCCCCGGGCCCTGGCTCAGACATCACCCCCAGTGACGTGGTGGCTCCATTCCTCCTTCAGCTGGGAAAACCAGGCCCTTTCCAGTTGTGTCTCTGTCACTGCTCTTCTGAAGGGCTCAAAAAGGAGTGGAAATAGGAGTCCCCATGGTCCTGATGAGCACTGGAGAGGGGGTACCCTGGGGAGACCAGAGCTCTGGGGGGAGCTCCACAGCCACCCTCTGCAGCCAAACCCAGGCAGTGGGAGCCGATTCACGTGTCAGCCAAGATAAGAAACAAATGTCAGGTTTATTTTAGGGATGCATATTTTTATTTTCATGTTTCCCTTTTGTAACTGTTCCCAATCTGGCAGTGATGATTTTTAACCCTTCCCTCTGATGCCACAAAACCTGTGCTTTTCCCTGGAAGCCTGTTTAGAGTTGAAAGGGGGTTTGGGTGGATCTGGCAGAAATAGGGCACAGGGCTGTCCCAGCAGCTGAATACATGAGTGGGGATGAGTTGTTGTGTGCAGAAAGTCTTGGAGGCAAGGTGAGGGTCTGTAGGACTGGGAAGCAAATTGGAAGAGCAGTCCCTGACAAGGGGTGTTGGTGCAATACAAGGGGCAGGTGACTTTGGGAGGCCAGAGCCTGGCACAGACTCTGAGCCATCTGCCCTCCCTCACAACTCCTGCAAGGGGCACAGAGGCCTCTGGCAGGGCCAGGACTCCAGGCAGAGGGTAGGCAGCAAAGCAAAAGAAAACTGGTGTTTGAGTGACCTTGGCAGGTTTATTAATTTTTGGGTCAGTTCCCCCAGAAAGGATGAAGAGTGGCTCTTAGCCCCAGCCTGCAGTAAGACAGCCCCAGCACTGCCTTCCTAGGGGCCTCCCCACTCCTAGAGACACAGATCCAGCTGTGCACTGACAGCTCCTGCCCCGAGCAACCACTGGGTTGGGGCAACACGGCACCCAAAACAGCCCTGCTGGGATGGGAGAGTTGGCCTTTGGCTCTGCTGTGAGCCAGGCTGGGACACACACAGTGGTGGGTGACTGCTGGGCACTGTGTCCCAGGAAAAACGTCATGGTGTGCAGGGGGATGCCTGGCTGGGGGAGGGGGGTGGGATNCTTTCCCAACTATCCCTGCAGCCAAAACCCCTCCTGGGTGCTGTTTAAGGAGCTAAATTTCCCCAGGACCCTCCCTTCAAGCAGCGTGTGCAGCTGGCACAGCCCCACGGGGGAACCTGCCGAGTCTGTCCCTCCGGCAGCAGCAGGGATTGCGTGGCTGTGCCTCTCACTGCAGAACCCAAATCCCGTAAAGCCTTTAACAGAAACAAAAGGAGATCTCAGCCTGTGGGGGACCGGACAGAGTTGGCATTCCAGCCCATCCAGGCTGTCTCTGGGATGGGCTCCACCTCGGCACTGCCCTGCCCTGCCCTGCCGAGAGCTGCCTGATCGGGAGCAGGAGAGACAGGATTTGGCTCTGGGGAACTGACTGTCTAAGAAGGATGAGACACAACAGGGCCTGACACCAGCCATTTAGGGCTGGCTCCAAGGATTTCCTTGGGTGCACCTGGACAACCCTTCCCTGCATTTGGAGTTGTGGGAGGAGAAGGGCTGAGCACTTTAAAAGTGAGATCAGTTTGGGCAGGATCAGGAGCAGGGCTGCTGGCCCGGGCGGTGGTGATGAGCAAGGTGAGAGCAGAGCGATCTGCCTCAAAACTGCCTGCTGAAACATTATAGAGAGAAGAATGAAGTAAAAAATAATAATAACAAAACTGAGCTGGCAGTTCAAAACCTCAGTACAACAGTGCACGACTGAGCATCCCCCATACCCTGGCTGCTGGAAACCCCTGGTTTGCTGACCCTTAGAGGGGCTGAAACCACAAACTCCAGATACTTAAACACCCCAAAACAATGACCAGACTTACAAAAAACAGCCCGGGCTCAGAGCCTGCAGGGCTCTGTGACATGGACTCATCTCCCAGTTGCTCGTGGAAGTAAAGCTTTGAACGGAGCTGAGGCTGAAAGTGCCTGCAAAGCTCCCAAACTCCGCGTGTGCTTCAGCCTGGATGTGCAGGACTGGGACTCCGAGTCCTGGGATCCCGGTGTCCCGCTGAGCTGAGAATGGTGGCCCCGGGCCATGCCCACTGTGACAAGCAGCGGCTCCCGGGGCTGCGGAGCGCCAGTTAATTACGGAGCCAGCAGGGTCGGGCTCAGGGCATGGGCAGGGAGGATGGCACGGGGCCTGGCACGGCCACTCGGCTTTGCTCCCGTGTGCTTTTGGCCTGACTCGCTGTGTGTGCTGTGCATGGAGAGCCTCTGGCAGCCGCGGGGCCGGCAGCGTGGCTGCTCTGCAGCCCTTGGCCCGGCCGCCCCAGGGCAGGAGCCCGGAGAGGGGCTGAGTTCGGGGGGCTCCTCTGGCTGCGGGGCCGGCCGGGGCAGGGCAGCAACCTCCGTGTCTGGGCACCAGAGCATCCGGAGAGGGACGCCCGGGAGCATGTCTCGCGCTTAATTTTTAGGGTAATGAGCTCAAAGTTAAATTCAAAGAATGGATGAATACACTTTAAAAAAAAAAAAAAAAGAAAAGAAAAGAAAAAAAGAATTAAAAATGTATTTGTTCCTTTTTGCTGCGCCTCCAGCTCCTTCTTCAGAATAGAATGGCTCTCAGACTCCCTCCTCAGCTGGGGGATGCTGCTGCGAGCTCACAGCACGAGCCCGTCCCGCTGGCCATCCCTGCGGAGGGGACGCGTTCCCCGGGACACCATCGGGGATGGGAAGAGCCCGAGTTCCTCCTGCGCTTGCCGCGCCGTGGCAAATCCCCCAGAGCCGCAGCCCCTCCAGCCGCAGCCCCTGTGCTCCCTGGCCGTGCCCAGGGCCGCTGTCCCCCGGCTCCGCTGTCCCCCGGCTCCGCTGTCCCCCCGCTGTCCCCGGGGCTCCGTGCCGGGCCAGCCCTGCTCTCACATCGCTGTTCTCTGCCTCCCGCATCCCCACCCAGCCTGTCCCGCCGCTCTCCGGGTGCTCCGCGCACCCGGCGAGTTTCTTTCAGAACTCCTTCTGTCCTCTCGCCACAGGGGAAAACCACCGGAGGACAGAAGAGCCGCCGGGCTGCCCCCGGCCCCGAGCGGGAGCGGCGGGGCTGCCGATGTGTCCCGGCACGGAGCGGCGCGGGGGCCGTGCGGGGCAGGGACAGGCAGCAGCTCCCCGGCTGCTGATCGCTCCTCGGCCGCTCTCCGGCCCTCTCGGCCACGCTCCGGGCTCTCTCCATGCCGGGCAGGCGTGGCCGGGCTGCCCGCACCCCGTGCCGGCAGCGGGGATGGGCGGGCGCTGGCGCGGGTGGCTCGGCGGGGTGGACAATGACGGCAAGCTGACCTCGGGCACGGTCCGGACCTCCTCGGGTGCGACAAAGCCGGTGCTGTCACCCCTCTGCTGGCCGAGGGGGGGTGTATAAGCAGGGGGCTCCGGGTGGAGCTGAGCCTCTGCCCCCAGCCCGGGTCATAGCGCTCCCTGCTCCAGGGCGACCGGCTCCTGGCGCTGCCGCTGCCGCTGCCGCTGCCGCTTGGCCCGCCAGCACACATAGGCGGCCACCAGCAGGCCCACCCCGAAGATCAGGGTGGCCACCGAGACCACCTTGGCGATGTCCATCTGTGGGCCATTGATGGTGAAGGTGATGCACGTCGCTGCGACGCCGATGACCACGGAGACGATGCCGAAGGGGAAGATGCAGCGGTACCAGGATTTCTCGGTGCCGCCCGTGGCCAGGGCCAGTTTGTTGAGTGTAGCAGTGGAGTCGGTGGCCGTGGCCAGCGGCAGCCCCGGTTTTCCTCCCTGCAGGCAAGTGAGGGAGTTGGACTTGCAGCCCATCATGTTGACGAGAAAGCCCAGGACGGAGCAGCACAAGGCGCGTGTGGGATGGATGCGAGTCGCTGTCCCACCGCGAGCCGCTGCCGTGCCGGGGCTGGACGGAGGATTCCGGATCCTACATGGTCGGGGTGCGGACGGGCTGGAATCTTGCCTGATGCTGCTCTCACTCGGAGCTTTGGCTCCCGGCTCCTTTGCTGCCAGACTGAGCGAGGGCTGGAGAAGGACCGGAGCGGGGATTGGCGGTGGCAGCGGTGATCTCATACCGGTGGGAGGGCCGGCTCGGCCCGGCTGCCTGTTAACTGTTTGGGGCTGTGAGCAGGCAGCTGCCTGCAGCCCGGCCGGCAGCGCTCCGGAGATGTGTTTTTCCGATCTGCATCTGTTTTCGCCAGGCTGGAGCCCGGCAGGGACGCTGGCCCGGCTGCCCCGCACCCCCAGGGCCACGCTGCTGCAGCCCCATGGTAGGTGAAACCCTAAGGGAACGGGCAGTGGCACTTCCAGACACTCCCCAGAGCCCCTTTGGCTCCTCCGTGCACAGTGGCAATGCCATCACCTCCTTCCAAGCTGCTCTCGCTCCCTGTGCCAGCTTGGACCCTCACTGGGGCCCCATGGTGGGGCACCTGGGGATGGCACTGGGGGGGAACCTGGAAGGAAAGGGGCTGGGGCTGAGGTGCAGCAGGATTTGGGGTTTGAGATGATTGCTGCCCAGGCAGGGCAGCAGCAGGGTAAGAACCAGGAGGGCAGGATGGTGAAAGGTGTGGGAGCTGGAGTGGATCAGCAGAGCTGTGGGATGGACAGGTCAGCTGGGAGGGAGAGACAGTGCATGTCACAGGGCCACGCTCTGGGAACTGGCACCATGCCCACCAGGGCCTGCCAGGCACTGCTGCCTCTCCCTGCAGTGCCCAAATGCTGACCATCAGGATTAATTATTTTTAAACAACAGTACTGAGCACAGGTAGGTGATGTTGGCTCTGCACTGCTCTGGCACAGAATCACACACATGCAGCACATGGCAGGGCCCAGTGATGCCACCCTGGGCAGAGAGGAGGAGGAGGAAGGGATGGAGACACAAACAGCCTAGAGGAGGTTGAGCACAAAATCCTCCTGCCCAGCTCTGACCACCAACAGAGACTTATTTCTGTGGGCAAAGCCTTCTTGTGCCACTTTTACCATGAGTGGATCAGGGAGGTACCAAGACCAGAGATGGCACAAACAATTCCCATCTCCTCTGACTTCTCTGCACTGGTTTTTTAAATTGGTTTTCCTGAAGGAGAGAGGAAAGGAATGAGCTATTGCAGAAAACATAAGGGACCTGGAGCCTTTCCCAGGTCAGAGCTTCCCCCGAGCCGATGGGGCCCAGCTGTGTTTCTGCATCCACTGTGAGGAAGCCAAAAACAGGGGAGAAAATGCACAGTGTAGGAGAAGCAGAGCTGGGCAGTGAGAGGGAGACTCTGAGGCAGGTGAGATGGAGCCAGTGGGACTGACTCAGGAAAGGGCAGGTTTGGGCATTAGCCTGGACATGAGATGGATTATCCTNTTCGGGGGGCTCCTCTGGCTGCGGGCCGGCCGGGGCAGGGCAGCAACCTCCGTGTCTGGGCACCAGAGCATCCGGAGAGGGACGCCCGGGAGCATGTCTCGCGCTTAATTTTTAGGGTAATGAGCTCAAAGTTAAATTCAAAGAATGGATGAATACACTTTAAAAAAAAAAAAGAAAAGAAAAGAAAAAAAGAATTAAAAATGTATTTGTTCCTTTTTGCTGCGCCTCCAGCTCCTTCTTCAGAATAGAATGGCTCTCAGACTCCCACCTCAGCTGGGGGATGCTGCTGCGAGCTCACAGCACGAGCCCGTCCCGCTGGCCATCCCTGCGGAGGGGACGCGTTCCCCGGGACACCATCGGGGATGGGAAGAGCCCGAGTTCCTCCTGCGCTTGCCGCGCCGTGGCAAATCCCCCAGAGCCGCAGCCCCTCCAGCCGCAGCCCCTGTGCTCCCTGGCCGTGCCCAGGGCCGCTGTCCCCCGGCTCCGCTGTCCCCCGGCTCCGCTGTCCCCCCGCTGTCCCCGGGGCTCCGTGCCGGGCCAGCCCTGCTCTCACATCGCTGTTCTCTGCCTCCCGCATCCCCACCCAGCCTGTCCCGCCGCTCTCCGGGTGCTCCGCGCACCCGGCGAGTTTCTTTCAGAACTCCTTCTGTCCTCTCGCCACAGGGGAAAACCACCGGAGGACAGAAGAGACGCCGGGCTGCCCCCGGCCCCGAGCGGGAGCGGCGGGGCTGCCGATGTGTCC
>VXBX01004329.1:13807-26728 GCA_013400415.1 Scytalopus superciliaris
TTTCCTCCCTGCAGGCAAGTGAGGGAGTTGGACTTGCAGCCCATCATGTTGACGAGAAAGCCCAGGACGGAGCAGCACAAGGCGCGTGTGGGATGGATGCGAGTCGCTGTCCCACCGCGAGCCGCTGCCGTGCCGGGGCTGGACGGAGGATTCCGGATCCTACATGGTCGGGGTGCGGACGGGCTGGAATCTTGCCTGATGCTGCTCTCACTCGGAGCTTTGGCTCCCGGCTCCTTTGCTGCCAGACTGAGCGAGGGCTGGAGAAGGACCGGAGCGGGGATTGGCGGTGGCAGCGGTGATCTCATACCGGTGGGAGGGCCGGCTCGGCCCGGCTGCCTGTTAACTGTTTGGGGCTGTGAGCAGGCAGCTGCCTGCAGCCCGGCCGGCAGCGCTCCGGAGATGTGTTTTTCCGATCTGCATCTGTTTTCGCCAGGCTGGAGCCCGGCAGGGACGCTGGCCCGGCTGCCCCGCACCCCCAGGGCCACGCTGCTGCAGCCCCATGGTAGGTGAAACCCTAAGGGAACGGGCAGTGGCACTTCCAGACACTCCCCAGAGCCCCTTTGGCTCCTCCGTGCACAGTGGCAATGCCATCACCTCCTTCCAAGCTGCTCTCGCTCCCTGTGCCAGCTTGGACCCTCACTGGGGCCCCATGGTGGGGCACCTGGGGATGGCACTGGGGGGGAACCTGGAAGGAAAGGGGCTGGGGCTGAGGTGCAGCAGGATTTGGGGTTTGAGATGATTGCTGCCCAGGCAGGGCAGCAGCAGGGTAAGAACCAGGAGGGCAGGATGGTGAAAGGTGTGGGAGCTGGAGTGGATCAGCAGAGCTGTGGGATGGACAGGTCAGCTGGGAGGGAGAGACAGTGCATGTCACAGGGCCACGCTCTGGGAACTGGCACCATGCCCACCAGGGCCTGCCAGGCACTGCTGCCTCTCCCTGCAGTGCCCAAATGCTGACCATCAGGATTAATTATTTTTAAACAACAGTACTGAGCACAGGTAGGTGATGTTGGCTCTGCACTGCTCTGGCACAGAATCACACACATGCAGCGCATGGCAGGGCCCAGTGATGCCACCCTGGGCAGAGAGGAGGAGGAGGAAGGGATGGAGACACAAACAGCCTAGAGGAGGTTGAGCACAAAATCCTCCTGCCCAGCTCTGACCACCAACAGAGACTTATTTCTGTGGGCAAAGCCTTCTTGTGCCACTTTTACCATGAGTGGATCAGGGAGGTACCAAGACCAGAGATGGCACAAACAATTCCCATCTCCTCTGACTTCTCTGCACTGGTTTTTTAAATTGGTTTTCCTGAAGGAGAGAGGAAAGGAATGAGCTATTGCAGAAAACATAAGGGACCTGGAGCCTTTCCCAGGTCAGAGCTTCCCCCGAGCCGATGGGGCCCAGCTGTGTTTCTGCATCCACTGTGAGGAAGCCAAAAACAGGGGAGAAAATGCACAGTGTAGGAGAAGCAGAGCTGGGCAGTGAGAGGGAGACTCTGAGGCAGGTGAGATGGAGCCAGTGGGACTGACTCAGGAAAGGGCAGGTTTGGGCATTAGCCTGGACATGAGATGGATTATCCTGCCCTTTTTTGTGGGCACTGCACTTGCCTACAGCATCCCCAGGGAAGCCATGCCACTCTGGGGAAGAATCCAGCTGGTTTGGCTCAGACTTTGCCCCTCTTCAGGCTTGCTCTGGAAAGCTGTGTGAGACCTGTGAACACCACAAGGGAGGGGGCTGGGTCTGCAAGGAGCCTGGCATCTTTCCTTGCTCCCAGTTTCTTAAATGACATCCATAAACAACAAAAGTGGAGGTTGCTCAGGTATCAGATGAATTCCCAAAGTGTGCCCCCCTGGCACTGCCCGAGGCAGGCAGCTGCAGACACCCAGGACCTGGGCACAGGGGCTCTGACTGTGGACAGAAATAGCACCGGGAAAATAACTGCTGCTGAGACAGACGTGCAGCACACGGTGCTCTGCAAACCCAGTTTTGTTATTTACTCTCCTGATTGCTCATTAGTAGGGAAGAAGAGCAGCAGAACTCCATGAGTCAACGCCCTTTGAGAAGGGAGGGCAGGACCTGCCCTGAAGGCTGATACAGCCCAGCACAAGCTCCATCTTTCGCTTTCGTGAGGCTTTGTCAAACTGTTCAGGCTTAAACTTACCCCAAACTGAACCCTTGAGGCAAATTTCAGCTAAAACAGTTCAGCTGCTGCTGCGAGTGGGGTCTGGAAGGAATTATCTCAGGAATGAGCCTGGCAATGGGCCACTTCCCAACCTGCTTCTCAGGAACCCCGTGATGTGATGCCCCCCCAAAACACGGCTCCAGCCCCCTCGTGCTGGTCCTGCTCACATCCTCCCCAGCATCCCCACACCTCCTCTCCTGGGCTTGGGAAGGACTCTTGGCTGCCTTCAAAACCTGACAGTGCTACTGGGCTGACAGCTGTGCCAGCGTTTAAGTGGTGCTGAAGAGCAGTGACTGGCCTTGAAAAAGCAGCAGGTGAGAAAAACAATCTCCAACCGGTTAGAAAATGACAAAATTTTCATGTTTCCGTTCTGATTCCACGAGGGATTTGAGTATTTGCCTCAGCAGCACTGATGGGATGCTGCTGTAGCAACCCTGTGTCTCCTGCACTGGGAGCAACCATCCCAGCTGCTGCTGCCCGAGCCCCCAGGGGGAAAGCACAGCCACACACCCAGCCATGCCCATGCCATGTGCACATATCAAACCCTCCAACACACACCAGGCTGGAACTCAGCAGAGAGTGTTTCCAAAGCAGCAGCGCCCACGTGTCTGACCAAGGACCTCTAAAACCCCACAGATGCTTCAAAAGGAATTCTCTGCAGAGAGCAGAGTGCAGGTCACAGAGCCCTGTTGGCTGTGGCTCTGGTTGGAAAGGAAGAGCAGGATCAGGACAACCTTACACGGGGCTCAGGCTGGGACAGGGTCACTACCAGGAAGCTTCTCACACTCACGTGAGGATGAACTTGCCCCTCTTCATTCAAAGAGGCCAAATTCAGGCAGCTGTTTCTCTGATTTTGCAGTGGGTTTCAATAAAACTCACAAATGTGCTAAGGGAGAGAGGGAGAGGCTTCAGGATGGGCTGTATGGGGTGAGTCTGTGTTTCTGGGCACTGAATCTTCCACCTTTGCAGGGGCTGACGGGCCTGGGTGCTCCACTCCTTCCCTCCACACTCCTTCTGCAACCAAGATAAGGGTGTAATTTTCACAGCAGAAATAGAGCCTTGTGTGTCCTCCTCCCTCTTCCCACGGCAGGAGCAGAAAGTGCAGCTGGGGCTGGATGAGTCACGTTGCAGGAGCGGAGATGGATGAGACCCCCCTGCACACACAGACACCCCCATGGCCCCAGAGGGGTGATGGATGGGCAGCAGGAGCTCTCCCAGCTGCAGTGCCCTTGGGTGGGGGGGAGCCTCGGGATCTGGCTCTCAGGATTGCAGCAAAGAGCTGCAGCAAGGAGAGAAAAACCTGGGAACTGAGAAAAGAGCAGAGAGGGTGAATGGCTTTGGTGGGTTTGTGGTGCTTGGGCAAGAAACTGAGATTCCTAGGAGGGAATGATGAAGAAAGAAAGGATGAGGAAGCCAGGATTCTTCTACAACAGATTAATTACTTTGATTTTTGAAGAAGAAAGACCAGGATCAACTAGGATGCTGAGCAGCAGCAGGGAATCTCAGGAGAAGCAAGGAATGGGATGAGATCCACATTCCCCAGCACTCAGCACTGTGGCAGGAGGAAGGAGTTTCATGATAGGTCCCTAATTATGTGGATAACCAGAGACAGCAGATTTTCAAAATAGATGTTAGAGAGCCAAAATAATTAGGAGAGCACATGGAAGTGCTAAACCAAAGGAGGCAAGGCCAGGATGCAGAGACACCCACGTGCTGTTTGCTCTGCTCAGGGCTCCACCACCCGAGCCCCCGTCCCTGCCAGGCTCAG
Organism: Scytalopus superciliaris; assembly: GCA_013400415.1. Taxonomy (NCBI): domain Eukaryota; kingdom Metazoa; phylum Chordata; class Aves; order Passeriformes; family Rhinocryptidae; genus Scytalopus; species Scytalopus superciliaris. Next base: position 17,755 of record VXBX01004329.1, read on the forward strand.
AGCACGTCCTGCCAGGCTTGGGATGGACATGCTCCACCCTGGAGCTAAACCACTGCACAGGAGAATGTTTAGATGCAGGAATTATGCCCTATTTTCTCCAGAAGTTGAAGGTAATGGGGCGGGAAACAAGAAGAGAAAACATCTTACAGGAGATGACGCTTCTGGGCAAAGACGGTTGAAGACAATCTCTGTTACACAATTCCCCTGCATGAGTCAAAGGAGTGACACTCACTCCTGCCCACCTCACTGCTCATGTGCCAGACACACAGCCCAAACCCGGGCTCTGAGCTGGAGAAACCCAGCAAAAGGCAGCCCTGCAGCATTCTCACCCAGACAACAAGTGACCCTCACTCGCTCCAAACGCCACCAGACCACGGGCAGTGACTTCTCCCCCAGAGGAACAGCAAAACAAACCCCAGCACTTTGTAAGAACCAAGATATCCCCACAAGGGTTTCTTTTTCCCCGTGACTTTGTGAGGAAATTAATGATTCTGCCTTTATTTGACTGAAACAGAAGCCTGGAATTGTTTAGGTTGGAAAAGCCCCCCCAGGATCAGTGAGTCCAACCACTAACCCAGCACTGCCAAGGCCACCACTGACCATGTCCCCACGTGCCATGTCCCCACGTTTTTTGAGCACTTGCAGGGTGGGGACTCCCCCTCTGCCCTGGGCAGCTGTGCCAGGGCCTGAGCACCCTGTCCATGGAGAAAATGTGGCACAGCCCATGCAGGAGCCACACGTTAGATTAAGACAGGGGCAGGAAATACTGAATATTTATTGCACATCAATCCCCCATCATAAACAAACTTTGACTGCGATGAAGAGCTGCAGTAAAACAAGAGCACATGAATATGGCATCAGCAACCACTGTGGAACAAACCCTGGCAGAGCCAGTGTTAAGTTTTGAGCAGCTCCATTAATTTTAAGATAAAGAGCAGGGAAGCAACTCCTCACGCAGCAGGAAAGCGTCATTAAGGAAGCACAGGTGGCATCTCAGAGCCCATTTTAAGCTGCCTCGTGCCATGGAAAACTGGAAAACAGGCTGCAAAATAAATCAGGAGGCACAATCTTGGGTTCTCAGTGACCTAAGAAGTATTTTCCAGGTCTGTGATTCAGCAAAAGGGAAATAAATATATAATCAAAGAGGGGGAAAAAGGCGCCAACAGCCATCAGGAAGTGCTGGTCTGAAAATAGCAGCCAAGTGTCACCTTGAGCCACTCCAACAAAGACTTCGGCAACACTGACAAGTTGCTGGGTGACACTGCCCTGCTATTTTGGGCCCGTGGCAGTGGAGGGTCCCACCAGGGCACGGGCACAGGAGGGGGCACCAGCACAGCCCCTCCTTCCAGAGGAGCTCCCGAACGTTTGAAACGAGAGACTCGAGTGTCTTAGGAGAAGGATTCTTTCCCATGGATTCAGAGGTGGATGGGAGCACAGGGAAAAGGACTGTCATCATCATCATCATTGTCATCATCATCAGCCACCTGCTGGTAGGTTCGTTCCTTCCCAGCAGTGGGGCAGGTTGGGCACCTCCAGACCTTCAGAGCTTTTGCTGCTCCTCTGCCACCCTCCTCTGGCCACGGCAAGTGCCAAGGGCACAGCCCCGAGGCTGCCAGAGCTCCGGGAGGGTTTGGCTGATGCTCTGGGGCACAGGGGGTGACTCCTGGGGATGGGGATGGGGCTGGGCAGGGCTGAGGGTTGGACTGGATGATCCTCGTGGGTCCCTTCCAACTTTGATTCTGTGAAGTAACTCAACACCAACAACACTGAGAATGATCCAGACACAGGAGAAAATTCCCAAGGAGGAGGAAAGCTGAGCCACAGCAGCTTTGGTGATGTCCTCTGCCCTTGAAGCTGCTCTGCCTGGAGAGCTGGGCAAGGCACCAGCAGAGCCCAGTGACTCATGAGCCAGTTCTAAGGCTCACAGATAAGAAATGCACCTGCAACATAAGAATAAGCTGTTTTACTGTCATTAGTGCTTAAAAAAAAAAACCCTCAAACAAAAGCCCAACCCCCAAATAATGCCATTTGCATAAGCAAGGCTCTGAATTCCTCCCCGCGGTAGGAGGGACATGTAATCACACATGATTCAAATCATTAATGCTTTGTTCACTCAAACCAACCCATTAAATGCGGTGAGTTTGCTTTTGCAAGGACGGTGGGATCTCTGCCCAGAGCTCTGTCACCCTCAAGGAGGAGACTCCAGAGCGGCACAGCACAACAAACACCGCTTAAAACTAAACAAACACCATTTAAAACTAAACAAACCCAGGTACTTAAGACTGAAAATAGTTGTAAGGATGTTGCCAAAACCCCCAAACTTCCTAATGACACTAAAAGTGAGCCTGGAAGGCTCACAGCAACACATGGTTAGGATTAAATTGATATGACCAAACTTGTTGAAATGTAAAAAATACTTTGTCTGATTCATCCCTGCATCCAGTAATTTGAATTCTGTCCCATTATGCAGTCAGGACAATATTGTAATTAAAGCACTATAGCCCATTTATGGTTTCATTAATTTTTTTAAGGTATTTTTTTGTTGAGTCTCCATCCCTGGAGGGATTTAAAAGATATGTGGATGTGGCACTTGGGAACATGGTCTAGTGGTGGCCTTGGCAGTGCTGGGGGAACAGTTGGACTTGAAGACCTTAAAGGTCTTTTCAACCTCAACGATTCTCTGATTGCTGCGTGTTCCTGTGCCTGGCTGGCACCCACACTCCAGTCCTGGAGACAGAGAGATGCCCTCCCCCTGCAGGACAGCACCAGCTGCCCAAGAAAAGCAAAATTTACTGCTAATGTGTCCTCTGAGAGACTCCACCTCGAGAGGAAACACTTGCATATTCTGAAACTCAGAGCCTGAGCCGGGAAAGCAAAACCCCAAAGGGTGAAATCCTCAGGCAATGCACTTTGCCCAACTGCAGAGCTGCCAGGCTGTGCCAGCTGCACCAACAGCTGGGGCACACAAGGGTGTTAACGGAGGCAAAGGCTGATGAGGTGCCACAGAATGTGCCACCCAGAGTCATCTGCTGAAATCTTCCTGACCTGGACACCCACATGAGGCCTCCCTTGTTTCTTCTCTTTAAGCTGGAGCTAAAATGAGACCAATAAATTGTTTCCCACCACACCATGCAAGGCCCAGTGCAGCTCTGGCACAGCTGGGGCTGCTGTTCTCAGACACCAGGGGAAGGCTCCAGACAGACTTTTCTGCAGGGCCAGGCTCCTCCACTGACTCACAGCTTGCTCCTCTTTGCTTTTTCCTATCCAAACTCCGGATCCACTGATTATCTTTCTTGTTCTGGCTAAAAATAAGCCCAACATCTCCATTTGCCTGCCTAAATAGCCCACTGCTGTAATCTCTGCCTTCTGGAATTACAGTTCAAAACCCCCTTTCAATTTCCCCCCCCCTCCCATTCCCAGCTCTTTATGACCTGGCAGCTTCCTGGCCTCTTCTTTCTAACTGAGCTCAGATTAAATAACCAGGTTTTTCTAGATTACAATGCTAAAGCCCCTCTTTTTTCACAAATTAAAGCCAAGAGATGGATCTTTTCTTCTGGGGGGTGATTACAAAAATAGTATTTGATCTGCAAGGTGGATGAGAGAAAAACTTCAGTATCTATTCAATGACTTGTTTTTATGTTGGACTGAGTCATGATGAGGGTTTTTCTTTTGTGAGGTTGTTTTTAATGGATGTGAAGGAGGACTAGAAAGCTGCCAGTGAAACCAGATGTCAACTGCACCAGTCCCCGTGTTTATGCTTAAAAAACCCACCAAAACCCACCAAAACAACAGGCCCTGCTCCAGAGAGCACAGACATGCAACCCCAGGCTCATGAACAAGGGGAATAGTTTCAGTCTCCATTTTGCAGCTCAAAAGTGAAGAGTCCTGGTGTCAGATCCATCATGTGCTGCAGCCTCTCAGTGACCCCACATGGAGACAGGACCCAGGAGTGGAAATGCACACCCATGAACTGGCTGCCTGCCCACAAAAAAATCCCTTTTGGCCCCTTCTCTCTGGCTTTCACCGGGCCGTTCAAGCATTTCCCACCCACTGCTTACAGCAGGCTGAGAATTAGACAGCCTGGGAGTGTCTGGAGGAGCATCCCACACCCTGCAGTGCCCAGTTCAGCATCCTCAGTGTGCTCTGCACTCCCAGGGAACCCCAAACCAGCCCTGGCAGATCTGGCAGCAGCAGACAAAATTCCTCAGCAAAGCTTCAGCTGGAAATCCCAAGCTCAACCCAATTCTGTGACTCAGGGAGAGATGGCTTTGAGTAAGAAAATCTCAAACCTAAGGGATGTGTGTGGAGGACATGCAGGTCTCCCTGAGAGCTCTTCCAAAACCCACCCTGTGTGTCAGCACTTTGCAGCACCATTCCTCCTTCCAGAACCCCCTGAGTGGCAGAAGAACTTGCTGAGTCAGGTGTTAATGCTTCAGGCTTGACTCACACAGTGTTTTAATTAAGTAACCTGCTCTCTGGAGCTCACAGAAAGCTCCTTTAGAGAATAACACCACCAGCATATTTGTCATGCACAGATCGGGTTGGGAGCTTTCCTCCCACCTCAGCACTTATCACCTTCAACTGCTCCTTGATGAAATTCCCTCCTTCCTCACAGAGCTCACCAGGGTTTGCCTCTCCAAGCCATAAACCTGTGCCCCTGGCCCAGGGGTGGGGGGCACACACAGTCATGCCAGCAGGTTGTCATTGCTCACACACTCAGGAAGGCTGGAAGAGGCAGAACGTTCCTCCACAGCACTCCTGGTCCTGCTTTCTTACCAAGACTCAAGTTATTTCTGGTTCAGATGGGGAGCACCCCTAAAGCCACACTGTCGAGTCTCTACACGAGGTATCTTCCAGGGAGGAGCTGCAGCAGCACTTGGTGGCAGATGTGGTAACATCTGCAGGATAAAACCTGAACATCAGAACTCACCACAACACAGGCTGTGGCTGCCCCAGCCCTGGGAGTGTCCAAGGCCAGGTTGGAAGGGGCTTGGAGCAACCTGGGCTGGTGGGAGGTGTCCCTGCCCATGGCAGGGGGTGGGATGGGAGGGGCTTTGAGGTCCCTTCCAACCCATTCAGTGAGTCTCTAGTTGTAACCAAAGACAACTGGTGCACGTGAAACCACAGAGCAAGGTCTGCTGACTGCAGAGCACCCTAACAACAGCACTTGCAAAACAAACACAGCCCATGGAGAAGTTGCAGGTGGGAAGGAGAGAAGTGGAAAGGACAAACTGTAGCAGCTGGAAATGCTTAAAGTCACAGATTCTATCCCTATGGGATCCAACTTCACATCCTTCAGCAGGGAAAAACCCAAAAACCTTTTAAAACTCTGCTGTAGGAACAAAGAAGGAATAAGAGCTGTTAATCCTCCCTGACCCTCACTGTGCTTTCCCTCAGCTCATGTCTACACAACACTGGGATCGTCTATCACTTTCCAAAAATACTGCTCATTTCCTGTATTTCTGTAATTCTATCCCCTGGCATCAAACAGTACCTTTTGTCTTTGTCTCCTCATCTCAGTTTGATGTACCAGGATAATTTCTTTCTCTAACAATGGTACATTTTATAACAAAGAGAGACCCCTCAACCTCTGAATTCAATTGCTATTGACTCTATCTCTGCTACAGCATGACTCGTTTGAAGAAGTGAGTCATTAAAGTGATTTAGTCTTATACATTTATGAAAATTATCAAATGTGATGCAGGAAGAGCAGTAAAACCCCACAGCACCCAGGGCTACAGAACTGCCAGCCTGCAGCCCATCTGCAGCCCTCCCACAGTGTCAGGTTGCTTTGGAGTTCGTGACAAGCCCTGTGACCCCACCTTGGTGGGCTCAGGCTCCTCTCCCTGGCACTTTCACACCTTGGCAGCCCTTGCTGTGGCACTGAGGTCTCTGCCAAGTTCCCCGTGCCAAGGAGCAGATGCTCTGTGACTCACGCCCTGCTCGCAGACACAAGTTACCCACAACAGCACCATAATTAACAATACCAAATGTCATCTCCAAAATTCCAATCTGCAGATCTCGTGCCTGTGACCACCTGCTTTAGGGGACAGTGCCTGATCCCTGGGAGTGTCCAAGGCCTGGTTGGACGGGGCTTGGAGCAGCCTGGGATAGAGGAAGGTGTCCCTGCCCATGATGAGCTGTGAGTCTGTGATAAAAATATAAAGTGGGAGTAAAAGGTGCTGATTTTCATCTATCATGTGAATGACTTTTAGCGAATTTTGAGTGTCAGAAAGAGCCAGACATTCTGAAGAGACAGACAGCAATGCCGGCCTTGAAAAACGGTAAGTTAAAAATAATGGCTGTGTCAGCACTGCCAAGAGCTGAATCCTCCCAAAGCCAAGCACGCAGTGCTGGCCCAGCTGGGCCGGACTGTACCGAGCCGTGGGAACGGCGGCCCCTCCGAAATGGGGTTTACCTGTGCAGGTACCGCGACACCTGCCGGGCGGGCCGGGCCATGCACAGCCCGCACAGCGGCACTGCCCCGCGCTGCCCGGGGCATCCCTGCATCCCGGTATCCCTGCATCCCGGCATCCCTGCATCCCCGTATCCCTGCATCCCGGCATCCCTGCATCCCGGTATCCCGGCATCCCGGTATCCCGGTATCCCGGCATCCCTGCATCCCGGTATCCCTGCATCCCGGTATCCCTGCATCCCCTGCATCCTGGTATCCCTACATGCTGGTATCCCTGCATCCCTGCATCCCAATATCCCCGTATCCCTGCATCCCGGCATCCCTGCCCTTCCCAGGGCACTGTACCCTGGCACTGCTCCAGCCCTGCCCAGGCTGCTGCCCCAGAAATCACACAACATGCCAAGCTGGAAGGGACCCACAAGGATCATCCAGCCCAGCCCCTGGCCCTGCACAGCCCCATCCCCAAGAGTCACCCCCTGTACCCCAGAGCATCATCCAAACCCTCCTGGAGCTCTGGCAGCCTNGGAGCCTGGGCAGTGCCCACCACCCTCGGGGGGAAGAGCCTTTCCCTGAGATCCAACCTGACCCTGCCCTGACACAACTCCAGCCATTCCCTGGGTATGTCCCTGGTCACAGAGAGCAGAGATCAGTGCCTGCCCTTCCTCTGCCCCTCCCCATGGAGTTGCCCCTGCAATGAGGTCTCCCCTCAGTCTCCTCTTCTCCAGCTGAACTCCAAGTGCCCTCAGTGCCCTCACACGCTGCCCCTCCAGGCCCTGAACCACCTTCATATCCCTCCTTTGGACACTGTCCAATGTCCAATGGCTCTGTCTCTTCCCTATACTGCAGTGACCTGGGCAGTTTGGTGACAGACAGGCTGGTGAGAAAAGGGGCAGCTCCATCTGCACCCCAGCCCTGGAACCAGCCCAGGCTCCTGCCCAGCTCAGAGCTGGCACCCACAGGCCAGAGTAGCTCCAGAAAAGGCACTTCTGCACATGCCCTGGGCTGCTGTGCATGAAGACATGGAAAACAATTAGCCAGTGAATATTAAATAGTGAGCACTATAATGCTGGTTACATGCCAACTGGTGAACAGAACAAGAGGGAAGCAGCAGCTCAGGTTCTCTGGAGTTTTGGATGCTGGAAGGCCCATGATGCTGAGGCTGAGCAGTATAAGTCATGGTTTATGGCCTGCCACACTGCCTGCATGCAGGAGCCTGGTGTTNAAACCCAAAAACCTTTTAAAACTCTGCTGTAGGAACAAAGAAGGAATAAGAGCTGTTAATCCTCCCTGACCCTCACTGTGCTTTCCCTCAGCTCATGTCTACACAACACTGGGATCGTCTATCACTTTCCAAAAATACTGCTCATTTCCTGTATTTCTGTAATTCTATCCCCTGGCATCAAACAGTACCTTTTGTCTTTGTCTCCTCATCTCAGTTTGATGTACCAGGATAATTTCTTTCTCTAACAATGGTACATTTTATAACAAAGAGAGACCCCTCAACCTCTGAATTCAATTGCTATTGACTCTATCTCTGCTACAGCATGACTCGTTTGAAGAAGTGAGTCATTAAAGTGATTTAGTCTTATACATTTATGAAAATTATCAAATGTGATGCAGGAAGAGCAGTAAAACCCCACAGCACCCAGGGCTACAGAACTGCCAGCCTGCAGCCCATCTGCAGCCCTCCCACAGTGTCAGGTTGCTTTGGAGTTCGTGACAAGCCCTGTGACCCCACCTTGGTGGGCTCAGGCTCCTCTCCCTGGCACTTTCACACCTTGGCAGCCCTTGCTGTGGCACTGAGGTCTCTGCCAAGTTCCCCGTGCCAAGGAGCAGATGCTCTGTGACTCACGCCCTGCTCGCAGACACAAGTTACCCACAACAGCACCATAATTAACAATACCAAATGTCATCTCCAAAATTCCAATCTGCAGATCTCGTGCCTGTGACCACCTGCTTTAGGGGACAGTGCCTGATCCCTGGGAGTGTCCAAGGCCTGGTTGGACGGGGCTTGGAGCAGCCTGGGATAGAGGAAGGTGTCCCTGCCCATGATGAGCTGTGAGTCTGTGATAAAAATATAAAGTGGGAGTAAAAGGTGCTGATTTTCATCTATCATGTGAATGACTTTTAGCGAATTTTGAGTGTCAGAAAGAGCCAGACATTCTGAAGAGACAGACAGCAATGCCGGCCTTGAAAAACGGTAAGTTAAAAATAATGGCTGTGTCAGCACTGCCAAGAGCTGAATCCTCCCAAAGCCAAGCACGCAGTGCTGGCCCAGCTGGGCCGGACTGTACCGAGCCGTGGGAACGGCGGCCCCTCCGAAATGGGGTTTACCTGTGCAGGTACCGCGACACCTGCCGGGCGGGCCGGGCCATGCACAGCCCGCACAGCGGCACTGCCCCGCGCTGCCCGGGGCATCCCTGCATCCCGGTATCCCTGCATCCCGGCATCCCTGCATCCCCGTATCCCTGCATCCCGGCATCCCTGCATCCCGGTATCCCGGCATCCCGGTATCCCGGTATCCCGGCATCCCTGCATCCCGGTATCCCTGCATCCCGG
>VXBX01004329.1:37333-51757 GCA_013400415.1 Scytalopus superciliaris
TGGTCCCGGTGGTGGCCGTGCCGTCCCCGGGGGTCTCGGCGGTCGCTGTGCCTGCCCTGGCGATCCCGGGGGCTCTCAGGGGTCCCGGGGGTCGCTGTTCCTGCCCGGGAGGTCTCAGGGGTCCCATGGCTCACTGTTCCTACCCGGAGGTCTCGGCGGTCGCTGTGCCTGCNCGGGGCATCCCGAGCGTCCCTCTCCGCCCACAGCCCGCGGGTCCCGATCCTGGGGGTCCCTGTGCCTGCCTGGGGGGTCCCGGGGGTGGCCGTGCCTGCCCCGGGGGTCTCGGCGGTCGCTGTGCCTGCCCTGGCGATCCCGGGGGCTCTCAGGGGTCCCGGGGGTCGCTGTGCCTGCCCGGGGGGTCTCAGGGGCCCAGAGAGTCCTTGTGCCTGCCTGGGGGGTCCCGAGGGTCGTTGTCCCTGCCCGGGGGGATCCCAGGGGTCCCGGGGGTCACTGTGCCAGCCCGGGGGATCTCGGCGGTCGCTGTGCCTGCCGGGGGGTCCCGGGGGTCCCGCTCCATCCGCATCCCCGCGGGCCCTTGGGGGTCTCTGTGCCTGCACGGGGGTGTCTCGGGGGTCGCTGTGCCTGCTCTGAGGATCCCAGGGGTCCCGGGGGTCGCCGTGCCTGCCCCGGGGGTCTCGGCGGTTGCTGTGCCTGCCCTGGCGATCCCGGGGGCTCTCAGGGGTCCCGGGGGTCGCTGTGCCTGCCCGGGGGGTCTCAGGGGCCCAGAGAGTCCTTGTGCCTGCCTGGGGGGTCCCGAGGGTCGTTGTCCCTGCCCGGGGGGATCCCAGGGGTCCCGGGGGTCACTGTGCCAGCCCGGGGGATCTCGGCGGTCGCTGTGCCTGCCCTGGCGATCCCGGGGGAGTCTCAGGGGTCCCAGGGGTCGCTGTGCTTGCCCGGGGGGATCCCAGGGGTCCCGGGGGTCGCTGGAGGCCGCCCGGTGCCGCCCAGGGCCCGCAGCTGGAGGGGGATGCGGGGCCGTGGCAGGGGCCGTGTGCGAGCCCGAGGGATGCCTGGCAGAAATACCGACAGCCCAGCACAAAGTGCTGCCGCCGCCCTTGGTTTGCACGGGCAGAGAGGCGCATTTGTGCTGCTTTTTTTGAGGGAGAGAGGAACGTGCCCCGCGGCTGGGAACGCTGGATCCCGGCGGGAATGCAGCTGCTGCTGCTGCCGAGCGGTGCAGTTCTCCGAAGGTGCCCGTAGCTGGCACTCGGCGATGCCTGTTCCAGCAGGAAGCCGGTCCTTCCCCCTGCACGGCACAATGAAAATTAACAACATTTTATCGAGTGGTTTTTTTGCCTCCGGGGGCTGAATCTTCAGGTTGAGATGCTGGTGATTCTCTGCAGCCATGTGACCACAGGCTCTTCGAAAGAGAAAAAGTTCAGAATTACATGTGGCGCATGGAGACAGGACTTAAAAAACCCCTTATAAAACATTACAAGGCTGGCCCCATCTCGATCCCATATCTTGCAAATAGGTGTGAGTTCACTGTCAGAACATTGTGAACATTCTGAGGCGTGAACCAAGACAGAGCCCAGTGGGCTCTTCCAGGGCTGAATGGGCTCAGCAGGGCTGATGGGGGTATCAGACACTCAGAAAAATAGTTTAAGCAGCAAGGCCGCCAGTTGCAATGCTGTGAGACCCCCAGGGAGCAGCAGTGGGGGACAAAAGCGGCTCATTTTCAGACAGCTGCTTTTCTAGAATCGTGGAATACCCTGAGCTGGAGGGATCCACAGGGATCATCCAGTCCAACTCCTGGCCCTGCACAGACACCCCAACAATCCCACCTTGTCCAGACACTCTTTGAACTCTGGCAGCCTTGGGGCTGTGCCCACTGCCCTGGGGAGCCTGGGCAGTGCCCACCACCCTCTGGGGGAAGAGCCTTTCCCTGAGATCCAACCTGAGCCTGCCCTGACACAACTCCAGCTGTTCCCTTGAGTCCTGTCACTGGTCACGGTGAGCAGAGATGGAGCTGCCCCTCCACAGCCCCTCATGAGGAAGCTGCAGCCATTGATGAGGTTTCCCCGAGTCTGAAGAACCCAAGATCCCTCAGCTGCTCCTCACACAGCCCCATTCCCCTCCCGACCCCTCACCAGCCTCATGTCTCTCCTTTGGACCCACTCGGATACTTTCAGATCCCAAAGCTGCAGCCCTGGCAGGCGGATTCCTGCGGGTGGGACTGGCCACGAGATGGAGTCCCACTGCAGCTCCTGGAGAGGGGCACGGCTCCTCAGGCACCTGCACGCTGCTGACATTTAAGTAATTAAAAGCAATCAAAAGAGCCATCCGGCTGCTTTAATCTGGGAAAGTCACCTGAGGCCTGGAGCAGCACGGCTGACACCGCTGCCTTTTGCATCGAGTCTGTGGTTTAGAAGTGCTAAAAATGATCCCCCAAACCCAAAGGATCCCTTTGTACTGGTGATGATCCAGGCATGAACCCATCCTGAGCCTCTGGCTTTAGCAGGCAGTGAGATTTCTGCTAAAGGACAAGAAAGCTTTGATGCAGGCACTTTGTTGTTATTCTGCACCTTGCTGGGAAGAAGACCAGGTGACTGTCTGCATGTTGCCTCGAAGTTAAGATCAAGGTGAAGCAAGTGCTGCTGCCATCCCAAAATTAGGAGGGGCAGCATGGCAGAAGGTGGGCAGGGCAAGGCTCTACCTGCCCCTTCCAGCTGCAGCAAGAGCTGGTTAAACCATGAGGTGAAACCATGGCAGAGGCGTTGGGGTGGGGTGATAATTGGCAGCTGAGCAGCAGAAACTTCCTGAGAGAGACAAACCCACCCCTCTGCTCACACCCCGGGCTCAGAGCCTGCCCACACTGACACTGGGCATCACAGCCCAGCCCCTCTCCCACTGCCCTCCACACCTCTGTGATGATGGGTTGGTGCTGCCTCACCTTCTGGGGTGTCTTGCAACAAGGCAGCTGCTGGGTACACCAGTTCCTGCCTTCTCTTGGCTTTCCAGTGCATCATCTGGCAAAGCCAGTTGAGGGAGAAGTCCAAGGTGTGTGTATCTGGCTGTTTTCACTGAGAGCAGCTCGTGCTGGAAGAGGTCAGTGCAGCAAAGAGCCCTATTCTGTTAATGCAGCAACGAGCCCTGCCCCAGTACAGGCCTGTCCTGGCCCAGTTAGCACAGGAGGCATTTGGGCCAGGGACTGGATTTTCAGCTAACAGAGTCTGAACTGTGTCTCTACCTCACTACATTGCTTGCTGGGGAAATGTTGGGTACCCTGACAAGGCAAACGTGCTAAGTAACATTTCAGCTGATTAAGATTTAATTACAAAAGATACATAAGTCAAAATACCCATGTGATATACAAGGGACAGCTGCTGGTACTCACAGCTCTGCTACCAGCTTATTTTTGGGACCTGCAGTGCAGAGGTGAGACAGGTGGAAGTCACAAGTGAGACGTGGTGGAAGTCACAAGTGAGACGTAGTGGAAGTTACAGTGTCAGCAGTCATTGCTCAGGCTGACGGGTGCCAGGTGATAGTCTGCAATCTGTATTTCTTTTTTTACTGAGAGTCCAGTACCTGTAGGCTAATAAAAATAGCTGTCCAGGCACAGGGATGTCCTGCTGGGTGTCTAAAGCTCTTTGGTAGCCCTGTTCATAGCAAGTAAAATGCAAGTAGGCATCACACTTCAGTGAACAGCAAGAAAGGGGGGAAAATAGGAGCAGGAGATAAACTTCATCACTAATAAAGCTCCCCACAGTCTGTGTCTGATGTTATGTCACATCAGCTTGCTTCTCCCATGTGCTGGCTGTGACCAACAGTGCTGAGCTGACACAGCAAAAGCCCCCCTGTATATACTGGGATGTTGTGTTGAACCTCAGCTGGGAACTCAGCCTTGAGCTGTTCACTCCTCCCCGGTGGGATGGAGAGAGAATCATAAGGGCAAACTTGTGACTTGAGATAAAGACAGTTGGATAGGGAAAGCAAAAGCCACACAGGCAAAGCAGAACAAGGAATTCATTCCCTCCTTGCCCCGGGCAGGCAGGTGCTCAGCCATCCCCAGGCCAGCCAGGCTCCATCCCATGCAACAGTGACTTATGTCTCTGTCCGTCATCACTGGGAATGTCCACCCCTTCCTTCTCCTTCCCCCAGCTCTGTACACTGGGCATGTCCCCATTTGCTCCGGGGTATCCCTGGGGTCAGTTGGGATCAGCTGTCCCAGCTGTGTCCCCTCCCAGCCCCTCACTGGCAGTGTGGGGTGAGGAGCAGCAGAGGCCTCGAGGCTGTGTCAGCCCTGCCCAGCAGCAACCAAAACATCCCTGGTTTATCAGCTCTGTTTGCAGCACAATTCCAAACAGCCCTGTACCACCTACTCTGGAAAAAATTAACTCTGCCCCAGACCAGACCAGCACAGGGGTAATGCCCTGTACAAACCATGCATTTTTGAGTCAAGGAAGAGCAAAATCTCCCAGTGTTCCCAGTGTAAGCCCAAGGATGTAGCTACACTGCTGGAAAAATGCATAAATATCCAAGATCCATCTTCAGCTCTTCTTGTCATTTCTTTGGAGCAAAGACTCCAAAAAATGAATCTGTGGGAAATACACGTTATAAATAGATTCTCAGACTCTTTATCTTCCTGCAGCCAGAATCCCTGCAGAATTCACATGGCTATCAGCACAGTGGAGTGGGAAGGGACAGCCTGAGCAACCTGGTTTAGTAGGAGATGTCTCTGTCCGTGGCAGGGGTTTGGAATGAGCTGATCTTTAAGCTCCCTTCCAACCCAAACCATTCTGTGATTTTATGGTTCTGTGTGACATGTCCTGGAGAGGGGATGTCCTGTGGCACATCAGCTGGAAGTGGAGGGTGTCAGGGTGCTGTGGGCTCCCAGTGGGTGCCATGCCCAGCAGCCAGCAGGGAGGTTCTGCAGGTCACAGGCTGCCTGAATTCAGAAAATCACAGAATCATAAAATCACTGAGGTTGGAAAAGCCCTCTAAGATCAGTGAGTCCAACCATTAACCCAGCCCTGCCAAGGCCACCACTGACCACGTCCCCAAGTGCCACATCCACATGTTTTTTGAACCCCTCCAGGGATGGGCGCTCCAACACTGCCCTGGGCAGCTGTGCCAGGGCCTGACCACCCTTTCAGTGACCAAATTTCTCCTGACATCCAACCTGCCCCTGTGTGAAAGTTCGGGTTGGCTCTCTCTGCCAATGGCCAAACCTCACAAGAAAGATTCCCCCTCCCTCTCCCAAAATGGCAAAAAGCAGCAAGAGAAAATTGAAGAAATATATATATATATATTTACATATATTAAATTTATATACTGAGTACAACGAGACAAGGACCCCCAAACAACCCCAATAAGGGACAAGGGGAAGGGAAAGGGGAGAGGGAGACAAAAAGGGAAAGGAGACAAACAAATATATACAATCTAAACTTACAAGTTAACTCAGTAAGTAACAAACACAAGAGGAAACTCACTACTTTCCTTAGGAAAAGCAGATTCTTAACCTTCGCCGCCGGCCCAGGCAAACAGCCCTCAGAGCAGGCCTGGCCTAACACAGATAAGCCAGGCCCAAACACCCAGAGCATGTCAGCGTGTGAGCCCGAGAAGGAAAAGAGAGCAAAAGAGAGCAAGAACAGCTCCCCCTTCAGCTTATATACACCTGATTCTGTAAAGAGATGGGATAGAATATTTCCTAGATTTTGACCCTGGGTACCAAGGAAGGCCTACAAAAAAACCCAACCCATCACATCCTGGCACAACTGGCTTTGTAAAACTGGCTCAGTGAAACGTGCTGGGAGCACGGACACTCCTACTGGGAAATACTCTGTATCCCCTCTCTCTTCCTGAATGTCACATCGGGTCAGCCCTCGCTGAAACAAACTTGGGAGAGCAATGGAAGTCTCCTCTGTGTGAAACCATGAAACAGCTGGGGCTACAGTGTCTATCCAAGCTGGAAAAGAGTACAGAAACTAACAGTGTGTACTGGTTTATATTGCAATCATACACGTGGCTTAATGTTCCTGACTATCAGAATTGGCACACGTTAATTGTCTACCTTCTGTTTTTAAAGAAGGGCTGGCAGTATTTAGAGGATCAGATGAGCACACAGGCCCCAGGTAGGTCAGGGTGCCTCTTTTTTTCTGTTATGCAGACATAAGAAGTGTCATTTCCTCTCAGTCCAGGCTACAAGGAGAAGTTTGCTTATTCCCTGGTGCTTCCAGATGTCCCAACAGAAAAACCATTAAAACTGCTGAAGACCCTGCGTTTGAAATCAAATTGCTTAAACAATGTGTTAGCATACAATATATGTTAATGATACTAGAGGTAGGGTGGAGTTTCAGTTTCAATATGCATTAACATCTTATGTTTTGGGCAACTGCTTGTAAAGAAATGTGTATAAGCCATGCAGAGAGGTATTTTTGTTAAGATCTAATAGCTTTTGCATTAGTTAAAATAAACCAAACTATTGGATATGAAATTTGAAAAATCCTTTCTTCCAAGGCAGAGTACTTGGGTTTGAGGTGGGAAGATCCAAAAGAAGAGGGAAGGTCTTTCTAGATGTGTCTCCTGAGGCTCGAGTGTTCAGCCTGGAGTGTGGGTTAGGGGAGGACTCAGTGTGGGGAATGCAGAGCGTTGCCAGTTGGGTTTCCCTGCTCTCTGTGTGCTCCAGCAGTGCCTGTGCTGGGTGTGGCTCTGCAGGGGCTGCTGCTCCTTCACCAGGACACACTCACAGGATCTCTGCTCTCTGGGAACCAGGGACAGACCCAGGGAATGGCTGGAGTTGTGTCAGGGCAGGGTCAGGTTGGATATTAGAAAAAGTTTCTTCCCCCAGAGGGTGGTGGGCACTGCCCAGGCTCCCCAGGGCAGTGGGCACAGCCCCGAGGCTGCCAGAGCTCCAGGAGGGTTTGGATGATGCTCTGGGGCACAGGGGGTGACTCTTGGGGATGGGCCTGTGCAGGGCCAGGGGCTGGACTTGGTGATTCTTGTGGGTCCCTTTCAGCTTGGCTTGTTCTGTGATTCTGTGAGCTGGTGGGATGAGACCTGCTCCAGAGGCTCTGCCCTCAGCCCTGGAGCAAAGAGCAGGGAGGGGGGATCTGCTGCCCCATCAGAATCCCTGCCAGTGGCAGAGGCCAAGGTGGTCTCTGCCCAGGCTGTGCAAATCTGGGACAGCTCTCAAGAGATCCTGCCTGGCCATGTGGGTGGAAGGAAGTGAGATACTGTGATCTGGGGGGAAAATGGTGTTTCAGCAAGGAGAGCAGGGCTGCAGAATGAAACTTGGGAAGAGGGAAGGCTTTAAATCCAGAGATCTGGCCAGGGTGTTTGGGAAACATCTGCAGCAATTCATCACCCAGCCCCTGTGAGCACCACGTGCAGGGCTGTTCTGCCTCTGCTCTGCTTCCCTGCCAGTGGTGTGTTTGGTGTGCTGCAGTAACAACAGGGTCTTTCCTCCCATGGCCCACTAGAGGATGATGCATTTAACACATGCAGGTCCCCATAAAACCAGGCCAGGAGTTTATAAACCACAGGGCAAGCTGTAGATTAATCCCATTCCTGGGAAGTGAGAGTGTTAAGGATCATCACATTAGCACATCTTTCAAAATCCTGAGCCTGGGCTGAGCTCTTGGTTCACACCAAATGAAAGCCACGTCCCCAGAGCTGTTGGACAAGGGCAAGGCTTTGCCCACTTGTTTGTGGAGAGCCCCCTTAACACTGAGGTATTTATGGGGCTGTTCTGCCCTCAAGGCTTCTCACTACCTGATTTACAGTCTGGGAAAATGCAGCCAAATGGAAACCTCAGGGCTCCTTCCTGTTTTTTCCCCCTCGAACTTCTCACAGGACTGTTGGGACAAAGGGCACCCACCCATTGACCAGGGCTTCTCCTGCTGGGGCCTCCTGCAAGGCCTGGACCAATCCTGTGCCAAGGGTGGCTCTGACATTTTCATCATCACTTGATGATTGAGTGTTTGCAGAGCAGCTGATAATTCGGGGGTGGGGGTGCACTCTGGGCTCCTCCACCGGGGGCTGTGGATAATCAAAGGTTACACGAGTTAAAAGGAAAAAAAAAAAAAATGAAGCTATTAGCAAAACTCTCCGGGGAAAAAAAAACACCAAGAGGAATTAAGTGCTGAGATCTGAGGTGAGGGGAAGGAGGAGGCCTCTTGTGCACAGTTTGCCAGGGAAATAACGCTGTGTGGTGTCTGGCTGGGGGCAGGGACAGGGGCCGGGGCTCGGTGTCATCCCTGCAGCTGGGGAGCCTGAATTCCCTGTCCCTCAGAGAGGACACAGCCAGCAGGCCGTGGTGCTGTCCGTGTGTGCACAGAGCCTGGCTGGGAACACCGAGGCTGGGGGTGTTGTGGGAACAGCAGCCCCGCTGGTGACTCCCTCGGGGTGTGACCCTCTGACACAGCTCGGGCTCTGCCTGACACTGACTTGGAGCCCCATGGAGGGTGGAGAGGAGCAAGGGCCAGAGACAAACCTTCTCTGATTTCTCTCAGAGTTGCTGGTAAAGTGTACAAGAAGTTTGTTTGCTCATCTTCCACTATAATATTCCTGGATAAAAGCTAAAATGCTGCTTCTTGGAGAAGGTTCAGGCGAGGGGGGCAGTTACCTTGGAGAGGGAGGAGCTTCCACTCAGGCACATTTGGGTCTATTCCCTTCCACATGAAGAAAGGAACACCAAGCCTTTAACTCTGCCAGGTCTGCATTTCCCATCTCAAAATATTTTGGGCTGGCCCGGTGAGGGTTGTTTTGCAGTGGTTGTTTGGAAAGTGTCTGTGCAGGTGTGAAAGTTTGGGTTGGCTCTCTCTGCCAATGGCCAAACCTCACAAGAAAGATTCCCCCCTCCCTCTCCCAAAATGGCAAAAAGCAGCAAGAGAAAAATTGAAGAAATAAATATATTTACATATATTAAATTTATATACTAGGTACAACCAGACAAGGACCCCCAAACAACCCCAGTAAGGGACAAGGGGAAGGGAAAGGGGAGAGGGAGACAAAAAGGGAAAGGAGACAAACAAATATATACAATGTAAACTTAGAAATTAACTCAGTAAGTAACAAACACAAGAGGAAATTCACTACTTTCCTTAGGAAAAGCAGATTCTTAACCTTTGCTGCTGGCCCAGACAAACAGCCCTCGGAGCAGGCCTGGCCTAACACAGATAAGCCAGGCCTAAACACCGAGAGCCTGTCAGTGAGCTAACCCAAGAAGGAAAAGAGAGCAAAAGAGAGCAAGAACAGCTCCCCCTTTGCCTCGTATACACCTGATTCTGTAAAGAGATGGGATGGAATCCTGCCTAGATTTTGACCCTGGTTACTAAGGAAGTCCTACAAGAAACAACCCATCACAGCAGGGGCTGGAGGAGAGCACAGGAGGGTCCAGCCTGACCACCCCACTCCCTCTGCCAGCACTGTGGGCACCTTGCCATGGCCCCTCTCTGCCCACAGCTGGTCAAACTGGGAGCAGGAGTGCCCTTGGGGTAATGCCCAGGCACTGGGCTGAAGAAGGTGCTGCCTGTGCTGTGCTGAGCAGGCTCTGCTGTGACCATGTGTGGGCTGGGCTGGGGTGGCCCGTTCTGCTGTGGTACAGAAGGTAAAACTGCTGAAAGTTCAGAAGTTGGGGTAAAAAGGTGGTGTAAGGTACAAAAGAGAGTAACTGTACAAACAAATCTGCTTCAGTGCTGACTGAAAAGGAGCATAGACTGAGAGAGAAAACCTCTGGATGCTCCTGTATCCATGTAAACAGAGACCCACAGGCAGAATCCATGTGGCTCTGCTGGTAGCAAAACAATGACAATAAGCCATGGCTTTATTTATTGCTTTTCCTCACTGCTCTTTAATTTTTTTCCCTATCTAGTTAACAACTGGGAGCTAGAGGAGGAGGGAAATGCCAGCTCTGAGTCTGGGGTGTGGTGTCTGAAGACAGAAGACGTTGCAGTAAGATATTTAGATTTTACCAAAGCACTTGACAGTGTCTCAAAGTCTTCTGCACAAAACTGATTAGGTCAAACTGTCTGTGAAAGGTGATGATGGAAAAGACTGCACCAGGGGAAGGAAGGGGTCTGAATTTCTGCACACATCACTGCCAGATTAAGATGTGATTAATCAATTCAGATTAATGTCATCTTCCTCTTTGCTGCTGGTCTCAGACAAGACCTTTCAGCTGCAGGCCATCACATCATCTATTGCACAGGTAAGAGCATTTGAGAAGCTCCATCCTGTTCCCTGTGGGCAGCAATCAAGCTCAGAACTTGTTGTTTTCCTTTATTCAGTTTCATCTTCCTCTTCAAGAATTCAGAAATTACTGCAAGTCTCCATGCGCTGGAAATCTCCTTTTCATTACTCCTGAACTTGATTTAAGATAAGTCAGAGTTTTTTCAAGGCACTTGAAATTCACTTACAGGTTCAGCTGCCCATTTTGCATCTCTCTGGGGTCATCCAGCTGAAACCAGGTAAGAGTCTTTCACAGATAGCAATTCTGATGTGCAGACACGTGCATGTCCTCTCTGGAAGGACTTTGGATTTCTATTTGTATTTCACTCTCAGTTTCTCACTCCCACACCTGCTCAGAGCTCAGCCTTGCATTCCCTGCGTTAGAATGACCTTCCCCTTCCCAGCCTTGTGTGCAAGGTCAGCACTGTCAGACACTTCCAGCTCTCAGATTTTTTCAGAAAAATTCCCATCTGCTGGTTTTGATGTCATAGAAGTATAAATTCTTTTCTTGTGTCATCATTTTATGGCCTCATCTCTGGAGAAATGTGTTAGTGGTTGGTACCTGGAACATCTTAGAAAGGTTGTTGCTTCCATACCATGTCATCAGCCCAAAGCAGGAGCTCTCCATGCCTTAACCAGCTCCACACTCCTTTAGGATGTCCACTGAGTGCATGGAGAGACAGAAACTGGGCTGTGGTTGTTGGTTCCATGTAGGGAGCTGTATCAGCCTGCAGATGAAAACAAAGCCTCAGTTCTCCCCTGTGCTTTGGAGCAGGGACTGCTTAAGAGCCATCAGAGGGGCTGTCTCAAAATCAGCAGTTATGGAGATCCTTTCCCACAGCCTCCTGATTTCCCCAGGCAGTTTGGTCATGCCCAGCGCTCTGGAAGACCACAGCAATGTGGAACAGCTTCTGTTTCCACCCCATTAAATCAGAGACATCACTCCAGTTGGCACCTCTGGCTCTGCATCACACCTGGCTGTGAAAACACAAGGTGAGTTCCCTGTGAACTGAGCTTTTGTCTTTATTAGGGCCAAACCCAGCCTTGGCCTGAATGAGGAAGGGTCTGGTCCAGCTCCCATGAGGGGACCACAGATATCAGTGCAGAGCTGCTCATGGGGTGGTTGAGAAGGTCTCCAAGCCCCTGATGCCCCCAGTGCATCTACCTGTGCTTTATCACAGAATCACAGAATGGTTTGAGTTGGAAGGGACCTTACAGACCATCTGGTTCCAATGCCCTGCCATGGACAGGGATGCCCCTCACTAGATCAGATTCCATGAAAGTGTTTTACCCCTTTTGTTTTTCAGTTTTCTCTGGAAGTTGAGCTGACAAAGCAGTTCTGGCCTTAAAACAGGCAGTCACTTGGTGGCCCTGGCCTCGATTCAACTTCAAAAGCTGCTGATAAGGGGCTAAACTTGACCTGGGATGGGACGGTCTAAAAACTGATGCAGAGTCAGGCTTGTTCCAAGCAAGAGCAAAAGCCATTTTATTAACTACAAGCTTAGCTTTTTATACTATTTTTCTACTGCACACACACACAGACTGCATGTCATTTGCCAAGCACACTTGTCCATCAGTCCCAAACCATCTCCTGATGGGCAGTCGGCATCTCTCCTCATGCTGGCAAGTCCCAAAACATGCTCTTGTTTTCCACAGTTGTTTTTCTCTTTCTTCAGCTTTTCCAGGCCTGGCCCAAGGACACAGGTGGTGTTTTCTGCTGCTTTCCCAGGCCTACAGCAGCATCCTCTCTAGGCCAAAACTGTCCATAGCCCAGCAGTCTCCCACATCCTGGCAATGAAATCACCAGGAAGAAGATTGATGAGAGGTATTAGAAACTGGGAGTAAAGAATTTTCCCTGTGTCAGGTGAATTCAGCTTTAGCAGGAGCTGAAGGCAAGAGAGGACTGTCCCAAAGCCCTGGTTCTGTCCCTGAGGCAGGAGGACAGATGCATGCAGTGTTGCTTTTGGGTGCCTGGGGTTTTCTCCCGTGGTTCCCTCCCCTGCCAGGTGTGGGAGGTGTCAGTGGTGTGCTGGGAAACTCATTGCACAGCCTTTGATTGGGGTCTGTTTGGTCAAAGCAGTCTGTTTGTGCATTCTAGACCCTGAAGTGGCTCATGTGGAGTAAACCAAGAGGATCTCAAGGTGAAATGGGAGTCCAGAAGGAGGAGATCAAGTGCCTGGGCGTTGGGGGAAGGCATAAGTGAAATCAGGGAGCAAGTAGGTTGGGCATACCCTGAGAGTCTGTGGCCTGGCAAGAAACTCAGAGTACCAGGACCAAACAACTGCCTGGGCTTGGTTGTATTCAGGGTTGAAGGGGATTGAACAGCTCTCATTCCTCTCATCTCTGAGGCAGGAACCTCCCAAACCACTATATAAACCACCTTGCTGCTGGTGGCACCAGACCCCTCCCTCCCCACCAGATGTGGGGATGTGCCAGATGTGCCAGACCTCTCTGGGAGTGCAGCAAAGGCCAGTGTGAGAACTTCAAACACCCACTGCCCATGGAGAGATGGGCCCACAGCCCTGCAAGCCCTCCTGGGGCAGATCCACCCCCCTGCAAGCCCATGTGCCTGGCTCAGTTGGGCAATGGGTTGCAGTCTCCTGGGAAACAAAAAAAAGCCCTTCTCCTGCTTGGGAAGGAGGATTGGTGAGTTTATCCCGTGCCTGTGCTGCAGATCACGAGACATCTCAACACTCTCGAGCTGTCAGATGGCATTTTTAATCAACCTGAACTTCATTTTTTAGAACTTGTTAATTACACTCTCCAAACAGAAAGCACAGGACTTTGATCAGTGCTTCTCAAGGCAAGTGCCATCCATTGCTGCATCTCCTGTCAGCTCATTAGGAGTTGCCTTTGTTATGAACGCTGCTCATTAGCTGTGTATGAAATCCTGGACCTGGAAGCCTGGGAAGTAAGAAAGGAGCTGGACAAGGTTTTGTGGCTGGGTCTCAAACCACAGACAGCATAAACATAAACACGGCTTATGTTTTATAGACACATAAACCTGCTTTATTAGGAGGCCTTGTAGGGAAGGTGCAGCCACTGAGGAGCAGAGGAGAATTCCCAGCAGCTGTTCCACAGGTGTATGGAAAGGGATGGTTTGTCATTGTCCCCTCTCGCACCCCCAGCCTGGGCTTGATGGTACCCGTGTTTGAAGCCCCACAAACAGGGGCACCAGCTTGGTTGGAGCTGAACTGCCAGGCAGGATTTGGGACAGTGTCAGTGTTGGTGTCAGTGTTGGTGTCAGTGTTGTTGCCAAGCTCACCACACACACTGATGCCTTAAAGCACAGACCCTTCCAGAAGGCTTGTCCATGAGGCTGCCCTGCTATCACAGAACCCTGGTTCCTCACAAGCTTAGAGAGAACTGGAAAGGGAGAGACTTCCAGTGTTAATTTGAGCTCATTTTCCCGGTAGCCCACAGTTCCACAGCAGATTTAGGGCTGCCTGGAGGGAGGTTAAGAGCCACTTTGTCTGGCTGTCTGGAGAAGTGATCTAAAATAAGAATAGTCTGATGGTGGAGTATTGTGGAGGCTCATGAAACTGAGACAAGTAATATAATCAAATGAGGTTTATTTTATACACCAGTTAAATCAGATTAACTGAATTCATTAAACCAATTAAGCTTCATCAACTTTTGAATACAGATTTGTCATGTCCAATGGAATTGGTACTACTTGACTGTCTTCAGAATTCCTGAGGCTTAGAAGGGTAACCCAGAATGAGCAATCCCTCACCCAACAAGGTGAGGGTTCTCAGCCTCATGGACTTACCTGGGGCAGCCCCTCAATCCAACAGGAGAGTCCCTGCCCACAGAACTTCTTGCTGCTCTGAGGAGGACCCACTCCCTGCCCCCCCAGCTGGGCTCCATCTATAGCCCAGCCAAATATGATCTGTGGTCAAATAGGGTCAGGTTAACCGTCCCTGGCTGGGGTCTGACCTTCTGCCCCCCCCAGCCACCATGCACACGTGGGGAGGGTTGGCCAGCACAGGGGACAGCAAGTGAAGCCAGCCATGACTGGGCAGACTGGGCTCAGGTCACAGTCCCTGCTGGGGCAGGTCCACTTGCTCACAACACCACGCCATGTCCTTGCAGCAGCCTCTGCTCCCTGCTGAGGCAGGGGGGTAAATCCCAGAACCACAGAATGCTTTGAGTTGGAAGGAATGTTGAAGACCATCTAGTCAAAGCCCCCTGCCATGGGCAGGGACACCTCCCCCCAGCCCAGGGGGCTCCAAGCCCCGTCCAGCCTGGCCT
>VXBX01004329.1:56580-109021 GCA_013400415.1 Scytalopus superciliaris
TGTCTGCAGGGGGAGTTGTGTCTGTAGTGGGGTTTATATCTGCAGATGCCCCACACAGCTGGCAGGTGGCTGCAGAGGGGCTGGGGGTCGCAGGCTCCAGCTGGGAAGCATTACCAGCTCCAGCTGCATCACGAGTGGAAAGCAGGGCAAGCGGTGGAAGGGAAGAGAAACGATCATCAGGAATGGAGGGAACGCAGGGAAGAGCAGCAGCCCTCAAAGAGGAGTTTGTAGTGATGGCAATGCAACGTGGCTCCTCGTTTCTCTGGTTTCTCTCAGGGTAGCAGAGATCCCCAAGCCATCAAAACAGGGTCTGGCACTTTGCTGTGATGCACAGGAGACCTCACATCTGAGCCTGTGAAGCAGCACGCGTCCTGCCTGCAGCCCACAGCATCCTGTTCGGCAGCGCGCTGGGTTTGCACGGGCTAAAACGAGCATCTAGCTNCCTCCCCCGGGTACCCCGGCCGGAGCCCGCTGCCCTCCGCCGGCCACATCCCCCCGTGCGGCCGGGCTGAGCCGCGGGACGGGCCCGACGGACGGCGGAGAAAGTGAGCGGCTNCCCCCCTTTCTATCCCCCTTTCTCTCCCCTTCTCTTCCCCTTCTCTCTCTTTCTCCCCCCTTCTCTCCCTTCCTGCCCCTTCCCCGTGGCCGTCGGCAGCGCAGGGCTCTGCTGCGGGAGCCCGGGAGTTGCAAAACATCCCCTGGCTTTGCAGCACGTTTTTACCTTTTTTTTTTTTTTTTTTTTTTTTTTTCCCCTTTTTTTTTTTTCTTTTCCCCCTCTTTTTTTCTCCCTTACACTCGGAGTAGCTAATTGGGAAGGAAAACACGAACTGCAGGGGTGGGATTACTTCATGCTCTTGCAATGCTGTTTTGCTGTTCGATTTGAGCCCTTTCGCGTGAATAGCGCCTGCCGGGGGTGCTGCCCTGGAGCGCCAGCGCCTCAGCAGCTTTTCGCTTTAAGGGCGAGTTCGCTGTCTCTGTTGTTGCTGGTTTCGGAGCAGATTTGCTCTTTTGAACAGCAGGTCCCTGCTGAACCTCATCTGGCAGGTTCATTCCATCACTGGGGCTTTTATTCCTTCAGTTTCGAGGAGGTTTCCGTAGAAAATGTGAGCTCCAGGGAGGTGCCGCAGCGGGCTGTTTGTTCCCAGCCTGCTGGCTGGTGTCCCGGCTCCTGCAGCCGTGGATGGTCACGGTGTGGAGCAGCTCTGATTTTCCTCCTCTCGTGGTGAAAGCTGGGTTTCCTCAGGTCTGTCTGAGAGTGGGTGGACAAGGAGATTTTTCCTACGGATGGTATTGGAGTTCAGCTAGACCAACCAGCAGAAATCCTCCCCTGAGAATACAGGATGTGCAGATGTGCTCCCTGAACGGCTTATTCTTGAATATGAGCAGAAAGTTAGGTGGACATTGATTCTTTTAGGCCTGGAGCCAGCAGGATGTTTCAACATGGGGATGAGCAGCCTGGAGCTGGTCCTTGGCTTGGCCAGGTGGGTGTTTGCACCACTAAGTGGGCAAAAGGACCAGTCTGTGTCTGTCTCACTCTCAGCTTCCCTGTGTGTTCCCCTTCCGAAGGGGATGATGCACTGTGGTGCTCAGGAACCTGCTTTTCCTTGTTATCTTCCCCCTACGGGTACTTCTTACTCTCAACTGAAAATTCCAGCAGTAAAATAAGGAGGGGGGCTGTTTGTCTTCCTTCTTTATTGTAAATATTTTACCTGTGAAACAGTAACTGTAAATATAATTAAAACCAAGGAAATTTGCTTAGTTCATCTTAAACCCGGGCTTCCCCAGGTGGTATCATCCCCTGGGGTGTGGCTTTACTTGCCTGAATTATTTTTATTGTGGCACTGAGAACTCCCCTGTGGTCCTTGGAACTCGTCCTGCATTTTGAGGAGTTCAGAATCTGCTGAGTAGCTGCTTTTCTTCCCTGAAAGGTAGTGCTGTTAAGGGGGAAGTTTTCTATCTCAGCCTGTCCCCGGTGACCTGAATGCTGCCTTTTGCAGCTTTCCCCTCACCAAGGGTGGGCTTCACTGATATTGTTGAACTGCTTCCCAGCCCCAGGGAACCTGCAGCCCATTCCTGTTTGCTCCCTGGAACCGTGTCAGTCTTGGAGGGTCTTTCCCAGTGCAGGGAGGTGCAGAGAAGTGCTTTTGGTGAGGTTGCTCCTGTGCTGCAGAAGAGCCAGAGCTCCTGCAGGGAAAGTGGTGTCACCTTGGTGCCTTTTCCTGGAGAACAGCTTCCTTTGGGATAGGCATCTCCATCCTTGGGCATAACTTTCTCCAGTGGCACCTGCTGTGATATCTGTGGGGAGCTTGGGGTGTTCATCTGTGAGAAACCTCAGTGACCACATGTTGTGTGTTCCTACAGGATGATTAAATCCTGACATTAGCTCAGTTGGTTAGAGCTTAATGCCAAGGTTGTGGGTTCAGTCCCTGGAGGGGCCATTCGCTGAAGAGCTGAACTTGAAGATCCTCGTGGGTCCCTTTCAACTCAGAAGAGCCTGTGATTCTGTGACTAGAACAGTGGTCACAAAGGGGTCAGATGTTCTCCCCAGTGTGCCAGCAGGTGTGTCAGTTCTCAGCCCTTTACCTCCAGTGAGTTATAACTGCAGAGCAAACACTCTTGTTGGCTTTAAGGATTTCAATTTTTAAGAGGGCCAATCATTTGCACAGGGCTCAGCCACAGGAATTCCCATCACTGCCCTCCACGTGCAGCACTGCTGGCACTGGGAATGGCAGGGCAGGGCTGGGCAGTGTCTGGAGCCAGTGGCAGCGTGGCATACCTCTCTGGGGAATCCTGGGCAGGGCCTGGAAGCAAAACTGCAGGGAATGTCACTTGTGGTGGGGAGCTGAGCCAGAGCGTAACTGAGAGCCCCGTCCGTGCTGGCTCCCGGCAGTGGAGCTGGCAAGGCCATGGGCACACCCTGTGGGGCACTGCTGGCAGGGCCTGGCTGCTCTGGGACACGGCTGCAGCCACACTCGTGGGGCTTGTGTCTGTCCCAGGAGCAGAAATGTGTGTTGGCAGCTTCCCCAGCCTAGGGCTGTGCTCAGCTCGGGTGGAGTTTCTGCTCCTTGCAGCCAGCATCCTCTCCAGGCTGGTCTGGCCCTTCCCCTCTGACTTGCTTCAAGGTTGGGATGTTGGATGACATGTCTGTGATGAGCTGTGGCAGTGAGGGGTGCTGTGTCCTGCTGGGGCTCTGTCAAATGCCACAGCCTGTTTGCTGCAGCCCTAAAGCAGGAAGGAACAAGTGCCACCCCCTGTGGCTCCTGGCCCTGGGCAGCCCCAGGACCCCGTTGCTGCTTTCCTGCATCCCCGGGCCTGTCTGCTCAGCAAATTCTGCAGGAGCCTCCCACTCACCTGTGACACACTTACCTGTGTCTCACTGGGTCAGAATGAGAGCACGTGGGTCAAATCCTGCCCTGCCACTGAGAGCCAGGACACCGCTTGTTTTTTTGGGATGCCAAAAGCTGTGAAGGAGAACCACGTAGACAGAGGATGGGCACAGAGCTGAGGGACAGCAGTGCCATTTCAGTGGCACTAAATTGTCCTGGACAGAGTCACAGGGTGGGCTGGATGCTGCTGCTGCTCAGATGGAACCAGTCACCCTGGTCTCTGCTCAGCCTTCAGCGGCTGGCCAGGGTGGGAGAGGGACCTGTGTGCCCTCTGACTCCTTCACTGCTCCCCTCCCTCCCAGAGGGAAGGGTTGGCAGTGTGTCTGGGAGCTCTGATGCCACCTAAGCCATGATTTGCTCAGCCACATGTTGTCTCTGTGAGGACAAAGGCCAGGATGTGGCTGGCTGGGATCACCTCGTGGGTGACCTCGCTTTGGGGTGGTGCCCATAGGAAAGGCAGTGCAAGACCACAAGTCTCACTTTTTTTTGGTGTCTTTGCCAAGACCCCCTGCACAAGCAGGGGGGGTTGTACCACTGGGGGTGTGCTTGGGTCCCCCTCGGAGTGACAGCTGCTGTTTGGTGATACCAGGTGGGGGCACAGCCTTATTGGATATGCCAAGTCACTCCCTGGCACGGCAGCCCTGGCCAAGCAGGGCTGGCACAGCTGGCTCTAGGTGGAGTGTTTGCACTGGGGAGGCCAAGATTTCAGAAGCTTTAATAGGAAGTTACTTTTTGTGATAAATTGATGGCTTCATTTTTTGACCTTTCAAAGCTTTTCATGCATTAGCTACATGTAGGAAATGTAATTTTCCATGCTGAGAAAGTAGCTCTGAAGCAAAATGACTGATGTGATCTTTTTTTGGATGCCTGGCAGACCAAATTTAGTGTGAAACAAGGCTTGAGTCCCAGGCTGAGCTCCTCTTCCTCAGAGAGTCTGTGTCTGCATGACAGCAGAGTTGAAAAGGGGAATGGGGAGAATTTAGTCAAATTGTTTTCTTTTGATGCCTGTGAAGCTTCTGGAGAGAACACCAAGGCACAAGGGCTTGCAGACTTATAGAAGGATTTCAGTGATTGAAAAGTAGCTTGAGGGGAAAAAAGAAATGCTAAAATGAGGGAGGCCAAGCACTGCTTGGCCCATAGGGCTGCTCTGATGCTGTTCCCACTGGCAGCAGCAGTTGGGTCTGGCCCTGCTGTGATGAGCAGCACTGACAGCCCCAGTGTTGCTCTGTGTGCAGTGAGGCAGCTGTCACTGAGCTGTCATCTCTTCCCCTGCTCCTCCTTTAGCTTCCTGGGGGTGTAGTGTCAGTGCTGTGCCTCTTCTGGGTGCTTTGGGGTGAGTGTTCAAAAGTCTTCTCCCAAAAGAGAGCCAGCAACCTGCCTGTGCTAAAGACTTGTCCCTGTTTCCCCACAGCTGCTGTGTGGGTTACAGAGCATCTGGATGAGCTCTGGGTGTGCCTGAGTGTCACTGTGGTGCCAGTGCCCAGCCTGGTTTGGGCATGTGTAACCAGTATAGCACCCAGTTCTCGGTCTGTGCTTATTTACAGGAGGTACCTGGGGGCGTCACAGCAGACTGGCTGGGACAGGGGGTGGCTTGGCCTCTTGGAGCATCTGGAGTGACACTGAGAGAGCTGCCCACACACCTGAGCCTGCCAGTGGTGAGTCGGGCAGGGCAGCTGCCTGTCCTGCCTTTAGTGCTGACAATGTGACACATGGATAACAGGGCCCAGAAGTCCCTGGGATGCTTTCACTGGGAAGTTCCCCTCTGCCATATCTTGCTGTGCTGGTTAAATGGGAAGGGTTGCAGTTGCCCTCTGGCCCTGTTTGAGCTTCTTAGGTCAAACCTCTTTGCTGCTTTGCTGCAAAAACATCCGTTTCTAAGAGTCCAGAGGGGAAACTGGGCTAATCCTTCCTTTAAATGCTTTTAACCTGCATATGAGCCTTAGCTGGGGACTGCAAGGGCCATGCACACAAACCCCTTGTCCTCTCACAGCCTGCCCTCCTGCAAGGCCGGGTGTGTTGATCTGCTGAGCTCCAGACGAGCCTCTAGGGACCGAAAACAGAACCGTCTCCTTTTGTGCTGGTTTTTCCTTACGTGA
Source organism: Scytalopus superciliaris (assembly GCA_013400415.1). Taxonomy (NCBI): domain Eukaryota; kingdom Metazoa; phylum Chordata; class Aves; order Passeriformes; family Rhinocryptidae; genus Scytalopus; species Scytalopus superciliaris. Next base: position 62,063 of record VXBX01004329.1, read on the forward strand.
GATGGAGAGAAGTGATTTCTCAGCCCTGCCAAGGAGCAGAGCTCTAAGCCCACGTTAATTAGTGATTAGCAAGTGCTTGGAGGCTTTTGGCTGCGGGGCAGGGGCAAAGGCAGGCTGGGGAATGGGGGTTGTTATATGGTAGCAGCATCTTGAGGTCTTTTTGTCCCTGCTCTGGCAAGTGTAGAGGAAACCTCGGCTTGGCCTTGGAGTGGGAGCTGTTGTGACTGTGCAGGAGGTGGAGCACACCCTGTGAGGGGGTGACTCGATGGCACCGGGCGAGTTAAATCGGGCCCTGACTGCAGGTGATGCCGAGTGAGGAGTGTTTAAACCCTCCCTGTGCCACAGCTGGCTTCCCATCACCTGCTGCTTCCCGCTGGGATCCCAGCCCCTCTCCGTCCTCAGCAGCAGGATCCTTGTCCCAGTCCTTAGCGTGTCAGTCAGGGGTCTTCCCTCTGTCCCTGAAACCTGACAGACCTGACCTTCTTCTCGGGCATGAGAAAAGCCAGCCCTGCTGGGGCAGCTCGTTCTGCAGGCTCTGCAGCTGAGCTGACACACGTGTCCTCCTGTTTGAGAGCCCCTGGGGTGTCTGTCAGTGCACTAATCCTCCCAAAGGGCTAAACATCACCTGCAGAGGTGGCTCTTCATGGGAGGAACTGGGAAGGATCCTTGCCAGTGTGCTGGTGCCTCGTGGAGGAGGTGGGACTGGCTGATGCCTCATAAGAGGGGAGGTGTGAGAGAGCTTTAGGGAGCTGCTGCTCAGCTCAGCTCAGCCCAACGGGGTGTTTCTCGAGGTTAATGACTGTGGTGTGAAGCGTGTCAGATCTCTGAGAGCCCTCACGGTCAGGCTGGATGCCCGAAGTTGTTCTCTTCGTTCAAAAAAGAAGAGACGAGCGGTGGGTTTGCGATCGAGGAGGAGGAAACCTGCTGTGCAGGTCTGGCAGGGACCTGCCTTGCCTGGGGTGGACCTGCCTGCCCTGCTGCGAGCTTTGAAGAGGCACGGGAGGGGAAGGCAAGGCAAGGCAAGGCAAGGCAAGGCTGCTCCACACACCGGCACCTCGGGCGATTATTCCTGGCTGCGGGGGGATGTTTCTCCACGCACTCCATCCAGATTGCTTCTCAGGGAACAGCCTCTGGATATGCGGGTGTTTGCTTGGATTTCCTCCTATGCAAATGAGTTTATAGGAATGTACTTAAGCTCCTTTACAAAACAGCTTGAGCGCTAATGAAGGACATCACTGTGTAAGAGAAAAATACTGTTAGCGCGTTACTCCGCTCGTTAACGAGGTCAGACCATTGCCTTGGAACGAAATGAGTTTGTTTTGCTCTAATCAGTTTTAGTAGCTAGAGTGCTCAGTAATTACTCATGTCCTTGTGAAGGGGATGGGACAGCGCGGCTGGAGCTGCTGGCAGACTGCGCTGACTCGGAAATGACTGGTGCGGCTGATTTTTGGGAGGGCACCTTTGCAGCCGCCCCGTGCCCCCGGAGTGATGCTGGCAGAGCCCGGCTCCAGCCAGGAACAGTCATGGCCCATAGCACGGCTCCTCTGGGAAGAGCTGTCCGGAGGGGTGTTCAGAGAGCCATTAACAGCAGGAACAGCTTTGGACTCTGCTGCTTGTCGTCGTGTTTACGATCCTGTTTGACTCGCGGCATCGAAATGTCTCTCTGAACGCTTCTTTTCTGTGTAAATTGTCAAGAGGGGCTCGCAGATACAGCTGTTTTCTAAACCAAAAGATGCACTCCTGGGTATCTGCAGCTCTAGGATGTGCTTTTTATTTTTACTTTTTTTTTTTTTTTCTTTCCCTGATGTCAGTAGTGTGTTCCTGAGAAGGCCACTTGTGGCCACCAGGATGGATGGACAGGGTGCTGAGAGCCACTGCCCTGGCTCAGGAGGAATGATTGCCAGCAAACCGTGCTTTTCCTTACCGGTGTGATGGTTGTGCATGTGCCCTCTGCATACGCAGCTGCTGCCCAGCAGGGGAAGAGCAGCAGCACCTTCAGGGCTGCCAGGGTGGGCTGTGAGACCACAGGACCTCCTGTGCCCTCAGTGTCTCACACTAGATCTGTACCTGTAAACAGAGCCACAGTGTAGCTTCTGAGCAGCAACCAGGCTGAGCTCAACCATCCCACCCATGCAGGAGGTGAGTGGTTCTTCTCCAGCATCTGCCTGGCAGCTCCCTGGGGGTGTGGTGCAGGAATGGCACAGCTGCAGCACTCTGGGGTTGGTGCAGGGAGTGGCTCTTGCTGGCACTGTGGCCTCCATTTCCTTGTGCTTCCCCTTCTCCTCAATGGGTCATCACAGGAACCAGGATTGGGCTCTCAGTGCCACAGCTCAGCAGCTTCTACTTGAGTTGTCCTTTCCTGCCAAAGAGCAGGTTTGTGCTGGAGCCCCCAGCTTTCCCTCCCCTTAATCCGCTTCCTGACTTCAGCCAAAATAGTGTTAATCCTTGCTATACTTTCCATTTCCTTCCTGGTGTTGCCTTCTGGCCCAGCTCAGATGTGTTTCTCCCCCTGAAGCTGAGGGAACTGCAGTGACCCTCTTGGAGGGGGGCAGGGCTGCTGGAGCTGAGGCAGTCTGAGGGCTGTGGGCCCTGCTCCTCAGGGTTTGCCTGCCTGGCTGGCCATGGTCATTGCTGGGAGTCCCCAGGGGCCTTGCTGGCTCTGCTGCTCCATCACTGCTCCCCCACCACCTGTGAGGGCTGTTGGAGGTGACATTCCAAGGGATTCTTCCCTAAATAAGAACTGATGGGAGGAAATACTTGAATACAGTTTGTGTAGCTGATGCTGTGCCTGTAGGTTGTAAATCCAGCTTTGGAGATTTGGCTGCTGCACAGCCCGTGTTGTGAAAGCTCCTGACACCCTGACTGAGGCTGTGGCTGCTGAGCTGCCACCTGTGGTAGCCCTTCTGTTCACATTTTCCTCTCGTGGAGAGGCAGTTCAAGAAGCTCAACAGACAAAAAGGTGGTGTTCTGGTGTTGTAAGGTGATGGTTTATCTAGTCCTGGGCTCAGAACCGCTGGTGTGGGTGCAGGGACTTGGTGCTTCTCCTTGGTGAACTTTGAGATTCCTGTTGGTCTTTTTTCCCAGCCTGTCCGTACTTTTGAGTGGCAGCACAGCCCTCTGGGATAGACATTGTTCCTCCTGGGCCACCTGTCCTTGGTCACAACCCTTTGTGTACTTTCCTTTAATGTCTAAGTTCAGTTGGGAGCTCCTTGCCCATCCATGCAGGTCCCTGTCACTACAACTGGGTTTCCAGGAAGTGGAGATGGATTGTTCTTGAGCTTGGAGTACGTGATCCATGGCAGTCAGTGGGGTATCCTGAACTGCTGCTCTCCCCAGGACTGTATCCCATGGGATTCCTCCAAGGAGGTCCCTGAACAGGCCAGTGTTTGCTCTTCTGGAATCCAGGGCTGTGATCTTCAGGCTTTTGATCCTATCCATCCTGAAGATCCTGAACTCCACCATCCCATGGGCACTGCAGCTGACACTGCCTGGGATCACCACACCCCTGAGCAGTTCTTCCCCATTGTAAATTGTAGGCCCAGCAGAGCATCTCTCCCCATTGTCCCCTCAGGAAGATGCCACCAGTGCACCCCAAAACCACCTGGCTTGAGTCCCACTGGGGTGTTCCTCCAGCACATCTTTGGGTTGTGGAAATCCCCTGAGGACCAAGATCTGCAAACATGAGGCCTCTCCCACTTGGCTGAATGTCTTATTTGCCCTGACCAGGTGGCACCCACCACAATGTCACCTGTGTGGGTCTGTCTTAACTGCTCATGGGCCATGCTAAGGCACAGCCCTGTGGGCTCCAAGCAGCTCCTGGCTGTCCCACAGACCCCACAGCAGCCCTGTGGGCCCCCCAGCTGTGCCCCCCCAGCTGTGCCCCCATGGCCTGGGGGGGTTGCAGCCTCAGCTGAGCCCCAGCCCTGCCTCCAGGCAGCGTCCCGGCCGGGGGGGCTCGAGCCTCGCACCGGCTGCACCGTTGGCCTCGCCTCTAATCGCTTTTGAATTTCCCACATTTTAATTCCATTGAATGCCCTTAATTCCTGTGTCACGGAACAAGGAGAGCTCTGTCCAGAAAAGCTCTGTCAGAGACGTGTATTTTGGCAAGTCTAAAAATACACCTCGCTTGCCGAGGCTGGTGCGGGGTAGCCATGGCAACGTGGCTTCAGGAGCAGGGTTAAAAACAATTGCACCAATTAAGGGGGAGATAGAGTGTTCAAGCTTATAAAACCTTAAAATTAAAAAAAAACCCAAAACTGAAGGGCCCTTCCAAGCCACACCATGCCCGGGCTCTGGGAATGAAGCAGCCTGGCTGGAACTTGGGGAGTGTTGGGAGAACAAAAGCGTGGTGTGAAGAACAGTTTTGGCCTGCAGTGCTGGCCTGTGCCAGGGGGCAGGTGGATGTTAAAATTCATATGCTGAGCCAAAGTCCCTCAAAATCAATGGAGATGCTTTCATTGATGGATTAGCTCAGGGCTGGGAACCCAGGCCTAGTAAAAGCGACGAGATGAGTCTGAAAGCAAAGAGCTATTGTTTCTAAATTATATTTGCTTTAATTGTACTTGCTGAGCCCTGGCCAGGGCTGGAGGAAGCCTCAGGAATGTCATCAGCTTGCTGGGGATAGCACTGGGGATTATGTCTCTGTCTAGTGGAGCCTTTGGGGNGTTCAAGCTTATAAAACCTTAAAATTAAAAAAAAACCCAAAACCAATGAAATAACAAACCCCATGTGTGGTGCTGTCATCTCTGGGCCATCTTGTATTGGCTTGATTTAAACTCTGCCCTTTCTACTTTTAAGCAGAATCTTATGTCCTGACAGAGAGTTCACCTGGAGAAGGGAAGGCTCCAGGGAGACCTGAGAGACCCTTCCAGTGACTAAAGGGGCTCCAGGAGAGCTGGAGAGGGACTGGGGACAAGGGATGGAGGGACAGGACACAGGGAATGGCTTCCCACTGCCAGAGGGCAGGGATGGATGGGATATTGGGAAGGAATTGTTGGCTGGGAGGGTGGGCAGGCCCTGGCACAGGGTGCCCAGAGAAGCTGTGGCTGCCCCTGGATCCCTGGGAGTGTCCAAGGCCGGGTTGGACAGGGCTTGGAGCACCCTGGGCTGGTGGGAGGTGTCCCTGCCCATGGCAGGGGGTGGGATGAGATCATTTTGAAGGGCCCTTCCAAGCCACACCATGCCCGGGCTCTGGGAATGAAGCAGCCTGGCTGGAACTTGGGGAGTGTTGGGAGAACAAAAGCGTGGTGTGAAGAACAGTTTTGGCCTGCAGTGCTGGCCTGTGCCAGGGGGCAGGTGGATGTTAAAATTCATATGCTGAGCCAAAGTCCCTCAAAATCAATGGAGATGCTTTCATTGATGGATTAGCTCAGGGCTGGGAACCCAGGCCTAGTAAAAGCGACGAGATGAGTCTGAAAGCAAAGAGCTATTGTTTCTAAATTATATTTGCTTTAATTGTACTTGCTGAGCCCTGGCCAGGGCTGGAGGAAGCCTCAGGAATGTCATCAGCTTGCTGGGGATAGCACTGGGGATTATGTCTCTGTCTAGTGGAGCCTTTGGGGCAAAGTTGGTCCTTCAAAAAGCTTGAAATAAATGGACTTCAAGCACCTTTTTGCTGTGTCTCATGGAAAAATATAATGCAAGGATTCAGGGCATCTCTTTCAAAAATATTGCCAGGTTTTTGCAGACGTTGCAGGTGTTTTCCGTCCCTGGCTATCTGTGCTTTGCCACCCTGGTGTGCTGATGCCATGCCATGTTTTTTGGGGTTTGGGTGCAGATGTTCCCCTGCCTGATGCTCTGGGAAGTTTCTGAGCCCGGAGCAGAGGGTGGTGAGGATTCTGCTGCCTGTCCCTGGGCTTGAGCCTGGGCTGCTGAGGGATCCTGCCCTGCCTGTTCTCTCCAGGACTGCTCAGCTCTGGTCTCGATTATTCCCACCAGCCCTGAAGAGCCCCTGGGAGCTTCTTGCCATGTGTGTAAGCTCTGGAGAGGAGGAGCCCGGGGAGGGGTCCTCGTCACTCGGTGGTTTGGCTTGTTCTGGAGAGGTGGAGGTTAAAACTGCGCTGGGTTTGGAGCAGTGGACACAAGGCAGAGGTCTGTGGAGAGGAAGGAAGCGGGGGCTGTGCAGCTGGAAAGCAGCAGAAGGGCCTCCTGAGACAATTTAGGTGAAGGAAGCTGTGATGAAGTCACTGGTTTACTTGGCTTGGTGTGGCAGGAGGTATCGTTAGCAGGGCTGGTGGGGATGAGAAGTTCAGGTTAAAGGTCTTAAGAAACAAACAGGCCCATCTGGTGTGCTCAGGGCACTGTCCCTGGGCTGGCACAGCCTGCTCTGCCGTGCCTGAGCTGCCCCACACAGGGGTGGTCTGTCTTACAGAGAACCACAGGCTGGTTTGGGCTCGAAGGGTCCTTAAAGGTCACCTTGTTCCAAGCCCCTGCCATGGGCAGGTTTGATGCAGCCCTCACCAGAGGGGGATCTCTGCTCTCCAAGATCTGGTCCTTTACCTCCCTTCACAGGGTAGGAATGAAACCTCAGCTGTGTCCTGGGAGGGCAGGGTGTTCTGGTGGTTTGGGGGTGGTTTTAGCTGGGTGCAGCAGGGCTGGTGTTAATCCATGGGAAAGGCAGGTGCGGATGGCCCTGTGGCTCCTGGGGACACTGGGGAGTCTTTGGGGTTGGCATTGACCCAGCAGCACATCCTTCCACTTGCAGAGAAGCTCCAGGCAGGATGGAGATTGGAGTCTTTAAACTGGTTTAGGCAAATTTAAAACATTTTAGGGTGGATGTCTTTAATTCGCTTTGAGTTATGGTTTACATCAATTTGCGTTAATGGAGCTGGAGGCCACCCCGTGTGGGGTTTTTTGCAGAGGCTCAGCCCCAAGTGTGCAGGGAGCTGTTCTGGGAGCTGGGCCAGGCTGGGGAAGAGGCAGAGCTGGTGGGGGAAGGCTCGAGCATGGCTGGGGGCAAAGCTGGCGGTGCACGAAGACACTGGGAGCCTTCCCAGGCTCCAACCTGGCTCCTGGCCAGGGCTGGTTTGGTGGGAGAGGAGTCCTCAGTGAAGCTCCTGTGCTGGGGATTGAAGAGGGGCCGGGCAGCAGCGAGCTCTGGAGTCACTCTGGGACCGGACCTGCAGGAGCGCCAGTGGGTGCAGGTTTGGCTCCAGGCCTGGTGGGGTGGGAGACAGGGGGGCAGTGGGATTTCACCCCACTCCACAGGCTGCTTGGAAGGGCTTCCCACGTGTGCTCCTCTCTCTGTGTCACATCTTGCACGTGTGGCACAGCTCCAGTGGGGCCCAGCACTGCTTTTCCTGCCTTACTTTGCGTGGTCTTTGTGTGTTACTTGATGGTGCCCCTGGCCCGTTGGCTCTCAGTGCCCCTTTCTCCAGTGACTTTGGTGTTTGGTGCCCATGTGCCTTTCCCTTCTTCCTCACTGTGGAAGTGAAATTCTCCCCTTTCCTCCTCCTGTTTCCACCCCTCCCTCAGTGGTGCCCTGGGAAATGGCACTGCTGTTGCAGCTCAGGCTGCAGAGGGGATGGAGTGTGTGCAGGGAGAAGGGAAGAGGCAGCACAAAGAGCTCTGTTCTCCCCCGGGAGGTGCAATGTCAAGAGGATCTCTCCTAAAGTGTGCTCGCCCTATTCCCACAAAATTACAATTAGTTCTAATTAAGTGGAGGTTAACCTCCACTGTGCGTGCTGCAAATTAATGGAATGGGCCATTACCTTATCTTGCACCACTAGAGGTTCTTCAAAATTACTTGGAAAGAAGTGTATCCTTGTGTGTGGTTTGAATTTTTAATTCATGTTAATAGTTCAAGCTTGAATTAATTAATTTTAAATGACAGACCTTTGATCTCTCTTTTTTATTTTTAACCACTCCTGCTTCTGCAGCTTAAGTGCAGCTTCCCAGCTCTTCTCCCATTGTGGTGAAATGAATTGGATAAAAATACACAATATGATGAAAATCTGCTAAGTATGCCCTGAGCACAAGGGGTGGTGAAGCTGGGCTGGTCTCCAGGGGTGGGTGTGCACTGAGGAGTCTCTGCCAGTGCCCCTCCAAGGAGGGGCTGCAGCATCCCCAGGTGTAGGGGAATACACTGTGTTATATCATCTGGGAGGGAGTTCTGGGACAAAACCCATCGTGTGGCTTTGTGCTTGCTTTTGAAGGTGGTAATTTGGGTTTGCAGTGGTGTCTTTGAACAGAGTTTTGTCTTTTCTGGACAGCCTTTCGTTGCATCACATTCTCTGCTGCAGCACCCAGGGGAGCACAAGCAGCTCCGGGGTTTGCCAAGCCAGAGAGGACTGAAATTCCTTGGGGGAAGCCCAGCGTGGTCTTTGCAGGAAAATGTGCTTTGCCATTCATAGCAAGCCCCTGGCAGTGTGTGCCCAAGTCAGGGAGCCCTGTTTAGGGACTGATTTGGGGGGCAGCAGGTTCACTCACCCTTCTGCTGGGGGTGTTGGAATTGCTATTTCAGAGTCACAGAATCGTTTTGTAGGAAAAGCTCTCTAAGGTCATCACGTGCAAGGCCTCCCCCAGCACTGCCAAGGCCACCACTAACCCCTGTCCCCAAGTGCCACATCCACATGGCTTTTAAATCCCTCCAGGGATTGCGACTCCCCCTCTGCCCTGGGCAGCCTGTTCCAAAGCCTAACTATTCTTTCATGGGAGAAATTTCCCTCAGTATCCAATCTGAAGCTTCCCTGGTGCAACTTGNACTGCAGGAGATTGTTGTGACCCAGCTACAGGACCAGACACTGAACCTGGTTGTACCTCATACAATTGGCCTCAGTCCATTGATGCAGCCTTTCCAGATCCCTCTGCAGAGCCTTCCCTCCCTCCAGCAGATCAACACCCCACCCAGCTTGGTGCCACCTGTGAACTGAGTGAGGGTTCCCTTGATCCCCTTGTCCAGCTCATCTGTAAAGATACCGGACAGAGCTGGCCCCAGCAATGATCCCTGGGGAGCACCACTACTGACCAGCTGCCAAATGGATGGAACTTCATTGCCCACCAATCTCTGGGCCTGGCCATCGAGCCAGTTTTCACCCAGCAAAGAGTGCCCCTGCCCAAGCCATGAGCAGCTGGTTTCTTCAGGAGGATGCTGTGGGTGACAGGATCAAAGGCTTTACTGAAGTCCAGGTAGGCACATCCACAGCCTTTCCCCCATCAACTCAAGGGATCACCCTGTCACAGAAGGAGATCAGGTGGGTCAAGCAGGACCTGCCTTTCATAAACCCACGCTGGCTGGGCCTGACCCCCTGTTTGTCTTGAATGTGCCGTGTGATTGCACTGAACATGATTGGCTCCATGATCTTCTCTTCTGCTGAGGTCAGACTGGCAGTCCTGCAGTTCCATTGGCACCTCCAGGCAACTGGGACATCCCAGTGATCCAGGACTGCTGCTAAATGATGCAAAGAGGCTCAGTGAGCTCTTCCACCAGCTCCCTCGGCACCCTGGAGTGATCCCATTCAGCCCCAGACAGCTGCAGCAGCTGCCTGACCATTTCCCCTTGGATTGTGGGGGCTTCATTCTGCTCCCTGTCCCCAGCTCAGGGGGCTGGGTACCTGGAGAACAACCCAACTAATTATTTGAGCCATTCCTGCAATGCTTTAAAATTAAACCAGCAGACTCATCTCGGAAGTTTCCCAGTTGCTGCCGGAGCATTGACCTTGCTGGTTTCAGCTGAAGCCAAGTCTCAGAATGGCTCTTTTCTCCTGCCTTGCTTCCTTTCCCTGAGTGCTCCCAGGCCATGGGGATCCATGGCTGTCTCTGGATGCACATCCAAGCCTGCCCTCCTGGGTCTGTGTCCCCAGCTGTCCCCTGCTGTGTCGCTGCTGGGAAGCTTTGGTTGTGCTGTTCCCAGCTCCTTATCTCGCAGTGCAGGCTCTGGCTGGGGCTTCAGCACGATCTCCATCCAGCAGGGCACTTTTCTGAGTGTGTCTGGGAGCTGGGTTACCCAGGGTGATGGATTTCTGTCTGAGAGGAGCACATTTACTGGGGGGAAGAGCAGGCTTTAAGGGTGAGCTCCTTATTTTCTCAACACATGTGAGAGGGGTTGGCAGGAAGAAGCAGAAGGGTGGGCAGCAGTGCCCAGCAGGGCTCTTGCTCTTTATTTCTGTGCTCAGTTACTGTCTCTGAAAGGAGAGGCACAGCTGCTGCTCCTGTGGCAGAGGAGATCTTGCAGGAGGGGGAAAGAGGTGCTGAAAGGCCACCATGGCAGGCTCCTCTTCAGAGTGCCCAAGGAGGACTGAAGATGTTGTTCCAGTCCTGACTCATGGAATATCCTGAGCTGGAGGGACCCCCAAGGATGATCCAGTCCAACCCCTGGCCCTGCACAGACACCCCAACAATCCCACCCTGTCCCTCAGAGCTCCTGGAGCTCTGGCAGCCTTGGGGCTGTGCCCACTGCCCTGGGGAGCCTGGGCAGTGCCCACCACCCTCTGGGGGAAGAGCCTTTCCCTGAGATCCAACTAAGCCTCCCCTGACACAGTTCCAGCCATTCCCTGGGTCCTGTCAGTGGTCACAGAGAGCAAAGGTTGGTGCTGCCCCTCATGGGGAAGCTGCAGACCCTGATGAGGTTTGTGCTTCATCTTCTCCAGCTGAACAAGCCAAGTGCCCTCAGCTGCTCCTCACACAGCTTCCTCTCTAGACCCTTCACCATCCTTGTGTCCCTCCTTTGGATGTTGTCCTATTTAGGTCCTTCTGATTTTGTGGCACCTAAAACTCCACAGAGGACTTGAGGTGAGGCTGTCCTCAAGTCCTGGTGATGAGGTGATGCTGCTGGGCAGTTTTGGGAGCCCCAGAATGTCCAGGAGAACAGAGAGGCAGTTCAAGACTCTACCAGTGATGTTTTGGAGCACTGGGCTATGCCATGGGCTGGTGGCCTGCAGGTCCTGCCTGTGGCTCAGCTGGCCTGGCCTTACCCACTGTTTTGGGGCTGAGGTGGGTGACTGGCAGTGTGCAAGGATGAGATGGCTGGGGCTGCATCAGGGACTCTGATGAGCTGGAGGGGCTTTTCCTCAGCCTTGCAGGATGGGGGAAGCTGCCTGACCTTTAGTGCAGATTTGTTTCTGCATTACTTGCCCTTTTAGCACATGATTGAAAACATGCTGTAGGGGAGAGAGAGCCAGAGCTCAGAAATTGGGCTACTAGGATTGGTCAGGAGCATTTCTAGAAGAAACAGAGCAGAAAAAAGAGCATGTAGAGGGAATAGATTGTGCTGCTGGTGATGGATTGCCTGCCTGTGTGGAGATACAGGCCTGGCTCGGGGTGCTGCCACACAAACTGAACATGGGGGTCACAGCCTGTTGTGTCACTGTTCAGTGCAAAGAGCTCAGGACCATCCTGCCTGGCATCTGGGGGGGTTTGGAGGAGGCTCCAGAGGTGCTTGCTGCAAACCTCCCCTCCCCAAAGGACTGGCACTCACCTCTGGTCATTGCCTTGCCCGTGCTGGCTCAGTCCTGTGGGGTGGTTTCTGCTGGGCTGTGGGCACAGCGGGCACTGACATGGGCAAATTGGGGTATTGGGTATGAGCATCCAGCCCTGGTGCTGGCACGGGGATGGTGCCCAAACTGGCACAGGACCCTGCTGTGCTTCAGGGTCCCCATGTGCCCGCAGGTGCCGGAGGGTTTCACTGTGGCAACACTGTTTGTGCTGAAGTCTTATGAAATCTTTATATCTGAAGTGTACATGACCCATTCATTTATCTTTGGGCACTGGGTAAACACAGAGGGATATTGGATAAAACACTGCAAATATTTGCAGTTCCCTGGGTAAAGAGCTCAGTGAAACTTCAGGTTTTGTGTGGTCCTTTCTCGCTCTGCTTTTCGGGTTCGCATCTTGAAGTGCTTGGCAGAGAGGCAAGGCTGGCAGGGAACTGCAGGGCTGTGTCACCTCTGCCAGCCCTGTGCCCTGTGCCCATGCCAGCCTTGCAGTCTGCACCGTGCCAGGGTCTGCCTGGGCTGCAGGTGGGCACAGAGAATGGGCTCTAAAGCCCTTGGCCAGGGGCTGATACTGCAGCCTTGGGTGGGGTCCAGTGAAGTCCCAGCAGCCTGGCCTGGGGCTTTGGCAGCTGCTGCAGGGATTTGTGCCCTGCACCATCCCCTGCACTGACAGGAGCAAGTGCAGAGATGGTGTGTGGAGATACTGAGCAGTTGGGGATGCTCTGCATGGGGAGGGGTGGTGTGATGAGGTGGAGGAGAGACCCTTTGCCATGGAGAGCATTGCAGAAAGGCCCATACCTGGCGGGAGGGCAGGCTGAGGGGCTGGCACACGGTGGGGCTGAGGCTGCTGCTTCCACTCACCCTGCAGCACTTCAGGTTGAAAGCCAAGGATGTTGGGTTTCAGACACTGTTCACTGGTTCTGAATTCCATAGTCTTTCCATTCCACCTCTTTGAAACCTGGGAGAAGTGTTTCTGTGCACCTCCACCAAGCAGATGGGGGGAGATGGGAAGTTCCCAAGCTGTGAGGGTTCTGAGGGATGGTGGTTTGGGGTGCAGTCACCTATAAACCCCAGACGCCTAAAACCAGGGGAGTGGCAGTTTAAGGACATTATAAATCTTAGCTCCACCCATGTCAGTAATGTTAAGAGATCCTTCAAACCCTGTGCAGGGAAGATTAGAGCTTTAAAGGATTATAAATCCCCCCTTTATTGGGACATTAAAATTCAAACCTAACCAGGAGTCCTCCGGCAAAAGTGACAATTGCAGCAGGTCTGATCCTGGAATAAGTACTTAAGTGTGAGTAACTTGACTTGGCATAATCAGAGGGATTACCTGGAGCCAAATCCAGTGACAGCAGAGTTGGGGGAGGGAACTCTTGCCATAAGCTTGAGTGGCTTTTGAGTAGAGTGGGAGTACCTGCCATGTGTGTACATAGACTGGCTCAGGATTTGCTAAACCAGAGGTGTGTGATCAGCTGAGTGTAACTGATGATGTTCCCACTCTCCCTTCCCTTCTCCTCTTTGAGCTCTCAGCTGAGCCCTGAGCTGTCACTTGTCCCCAGTTCACTGTGAGCCACGTGAGGTGCATTTGCTGCAACCCCCGAGTCAGAGCCCAAGGTTTTCCAGTTAAGCTGTGCTTACAGAAATGTTCCCAAGAGATGTTTTCTGGGAGGACTTGGAAATTCAGTTGTAAACAGAGATATCAGAAACATGTGACTGTGTTACTCCTCTGTTTCCCACATGGTGACAATGTTTCTGAGGAACAGAGCACTGAGGTCCTGCAGAGCCACCTTCAGAGCAGTGCTGTGGCCCCGTCTCATGAGGCTTTGTAAGGATGTGGGTCTGGCATCATGTGGGAGTGCCCTGGGCAGAGCATTTGTCAGTGGATTTGGGAAGAAAAGAGCTCCTCTGTGTGCAGCTCCAAGGATCCTGTTCACACTGTTTGGGTAGAGCCATCCCTGCCCAGTGGGCTCGTGCTCGGGCTCTGTGCTGCTTCCACATCCTCTGGGCTGGTGTGACGGATGTGCAATTCCAGCTTTGCTCAGGAAAATTCCAAACCTCAGCACTAAAGTCAGGGTTCAGGTTTTATACTTGTGTGTCCTCAGCACGTTTTGAGTCTTGTCCCTCAACAGGCACGAACACACCTTTGGTGCTCAGAGCAAATACCTGCACCCCCTTGTGCCCCCTCCTTGCTGGGGCTGAAATCACTGTGTGACTGTTGTTCAGGCAGTTGTCCTCATATTGGTTTAAAAAGCAATATATGCTTTGAGTGGGACCTTCACAAACCCACGAGGTCTCCTTAGCTCTCAGCAATCATGTGGCTGAAAGATGTGGATATTTTTTTTCCCCTCCTTTCTTTGGATTCCTTCCAAGCCGAGCGCTTGGGGGTTTAGCAAATGTCGAGAAGCAAAGCCGTAGCTTACACTGGGATCACAGGGGGTTTAAGCAAAGCCTCCTGGTGAAGCACCATGGGAGGCAGAAGGGTTTGTTTTCCTTTGCTCTGCTGCTCTCCTGCTGGGGTGGGTATGGCTGTTTGTCCACACTGGGGTTGTGCTGTCGGTCCCAGCAGGAGTGTGAGCCGGGAGCTCTGCCTGAAGGATTCTGTGTGCTGGGTGGGGAAAAACTGAGTGTCTGAGCCTGATCCAGAATCACAGAATCTGCCAAGCTGGAAGGGACCCACAAGGATCACCAAATCCAACCCCTGGCCCCGCACAGGCCCATCCCCAAGAGTCACCCCCTGTGCCCCAGAGCATCATCCAAACCCTCCCGGAGCTCTGGCAGCCTTGAGGCTGTGCCCACTGCCCTGGGGAGCCTGGGCAGTGCCCACCACCCTCTGGGGAAAGAAGAGCCTTTGCCTGAGATCCAACCTGAGCCTGCCCTGACACAACTCCAGCCATTCCCTGGGTATGTCCCTGGTCACAGAGAGCAGAGATCAGTGCCTGCCCCTCCTCTGCCCCTCCCCAGGGAGTTGCCCCTGCAATGAGGTCTCCCCTTAGTCTCCTCTTCTCCAGCTGAACACACCAAATGCCCTCAGTGTCTTCACACACTTCCCCTCCAGGCCCTTCCCCACCTTCCTTGCCCCCTTTGGACACTCTTGAAGGGTTTCATATATTTCTTATAGTGCTTAGTATCTTTCTTGTATTGCAGCAACCAGACAGCAGCCAGACACACAGGAGGTGCCCGTGTGCATCCCTCCCCAAGGGCCACCATGGAGCCTGGTGTGTGTGCTGAGGGTTCCAGGTGCTGCTGGCTGGTGGGATGCACCTGCAGAGGTGCTCCCACCCACTGCTCTTGGGACAGCAGCACCCTGAGCCCTTGGCTTGCCCTTCTGGGGTTGAGCTCTGCCATTTCTTACTGCTGGTGCTCAGGCACTCGAAGATGTGGTGAATGTGGTGGTGGTGCTGGGTTGGTGGTTGGACTTGATGATCTTAAAGGTCTTTTCCAACATTAACAATTCTGTGATTTTAAGCTGCTGGAAAGGGGTTGTGTGATAGAAGGCAAAGGGTCTTGTCACCTTTGGTCTGTTAAGGATGGAGAAGTCAGTGGTGGTATCATCTCCAGACTAGTGTGGGGGCTCCACAGCAAGCTGGAAACAGGAGTGAGATGAAATGTATGTTGATTGACTGAAAATCAAAATGGGAAACGAAAACCTGGTCCAGGCCTACAAAATCATGAAGGTGCTGATGCAGAGGAAGGTGTGACTGCTGCTCACCTCATCCCTCAGTGCTGACACTGGAAGTTGGCAGTGAAACTTGGGGGTAGTTAAAGGAAAAAGGGTGAAGGAAGTGCTGCTTCATGAGTGCCTGGACCTCAGTGCTGCAGTAGTTTGGGGCTCATTTGAAAGGTACTGGGCAGATTCTTTGCCAGGAGGTCAATAGATGGGTCCAGAAAGGACTTGCCTTGTCATACCCATAGCTGTGGATGTTGGGGGAATCCAAGGAAATGGACTGTGGGGTGCCCAGGCTCTTGTGCTCTCCTTAAACAGCCTCTTTGGAGAAGGTTAGAGCAGAAAAACTGGCAGTGGGGACACCCCAAAAGTCAGGACAAAGGTACCCAGGGCAAGAAGTTGCCCAGTCTGTCTTGAACTCTGCCCAGCCATAAGATGTGTCTGTGGGCACTGCCAGGCACTGCTCAGAGCAGGGTCTGCCTCCCGTGAGGACCCTTGTTTGTAGGCTGTAGACTGGATGTCTCTGGTGTTAAATGAATGCTCTGGGCTGAAACAGGTTTCACTTGAGGTCTGCAAATGTGTTTTGGATGCCAAACCCTCCTGAGAATGCAGCTTCTCCTCCCCAAAGCCAAGGGCACCTGTGTGTGGGGCTGCTGGTGGGCCCCATGCCAGGACCAGGGTTGGTGGAGCATGGAAGGGCAGCAGAGGAAGGGGGTCAGAGGAACAGCAGGAGATCTGGCCTAGGAGGAAGGATGCTGTTTACACTGGGTTTGTTGCAAGCCAGTGATTTGTCCCTGGGTTTAATGATAGAGCAAAGCATATTTACTCAGCTTGTTTGGCTGGCGAACAAGTGCTGGAGAAGAAATTGTCAGATGGGAATCAATTAGAGACTTCAGCTCGGAGTGAATGATCGTATTTGACATCTGAAGCTCTGTGAAACCAAGTAAGGACAATGCTGCTATTTATATGGCTCTTTTCTGGTTCTTTCCCTACTTCCCTGTCATCATCTGTGCTCTAATATTAGAGCTGTGACCCTGTGTGTTGCTCCCAGAGCTGACACCAGCCCTTTCACGAGGTTCCTGTGAAGAGATCTTTGTGTTTGTGAGGGGGAGGGTGCTGGCCAAGCCTTGCATCCCTCTTGCCTTCTCGCTGGAGATGAGGCAGTCATTGCACAGGGCTCATTTCTGCTGGGGAGAGCCCAGCACAGGTACAGGTGTGTGCCCTGCAAGTGGCTGTAGGTGGGGTGTGAGTGGCAGGGGGTGCCCAGCTGTCATGCAGCGGGGGCAGGAGGTGCTGCCTGGGGGCTGCCTGCTCTTCTGGCTCTGGGTTCTCTGCTTTGCATGGCACTGTGGCCTTTTGCTCCTCTCCACTTGACTCCTTGGTGTGTTGAATAGTGACCCGACTTCCCTGGCTTCTGCTGGAGCTGCCTTGTCACAAGAGCAGCTGGGGTTGCTGTCTGTGTGATGATGGTTTGTGGCATGAGGAGGTGGCGGTGGGTGCAGAGGGGGGAGGGATTGCTGCTACAAACAAGCTCCTGCTGTCCTGGAGATGCTGCAAGACTCCTGTGTTGGGGGAGAGTCACTGAGTGCCTGTCACCATGACATCTCCTTGCCTACGACTCAGCCCAGGCTGCCCAAGTGAGTGAGTCAGCAGGCAGTGACTCAATAAGGGTCACCGGACATCTCCAGGCAGAGACATTCCTGGCTCCATCTATGACACAACTTGCCTAAGAGCCTCATCACTAAGTGGTGACTCTCTATACCCTTGCCTGGGGCCTCTAGACAGGCTGCTGCCCCCGTTCAGTGGAGGCCCAGGAACTGCAGCTCTTGGAAAGAAAAGCACATGTGAATCCCTTCTCTGTCCTGGAGAAACAGCCCCTGTGAAACTCTGAGATGCTGGGGAGGAGGGTTTGCAGTGGGCTTGCTCTGCCCTGCCTTGGTACCACTGACTGCATCAAGGAGCAGCACCCTTGGCCACACCCAGCCCTGAACGGGAACGTTCTTGTCAAGAGCAAAGGAAAAGCTTTTCAGTGAGGTAAAGTAATTAATTTGCTCTTCTTACCTCGGGACTTAATTTTGAGGTTTGCCTGAGGCTGACAGCACTTGATCTTATCATAGCTTCTTGATCTCCTTTTCCTCTCTTTAATGATGATGCAAATAACATTTTCAAGTTCTTTTAACTACTGGCTCTCTAGGAATGCTTCAGTGGAGGTGCAAAATCCAGTAGGATTTCTTCAGATCTGTGTGTTGTCCTGTAAACTGTGGTGTTGTGCCTTGTACATCCCTTAGAAATAGGTTTAAGATTTGAAGAGTATTTGAAAGGCTTTTTATCTGCAAGCTGAAACCTCCTCTTGCAGCAGTGGTGTGCAGTTAGATTGGGCAGAAGTGGGAGGTCAAAGCCCTGCCCTCCCTATGCCTGGGCTCGGAGGGCTCTCCCTCCACCTCCCTGAGCCCCAGCGAGGTCTCTGCTCCTGGTACTGCCAGCCCTGCTCTGGCAGCCTGTTGGGATCAGCCTCGGTGCCAGGCATGGGCACTGGTGCAGCTTGGCACAAGTAGCACATGTGAGTGGGCTTGGAAGACAAGAGGAGCAGGTGGGTGTGCTCCAGGAGGGGTCCTGTGCAGGGAGAGGTGAGCTGTTTGTGGCACACAAAGAACAGCTGGAGCTGCTGCAGCTCAAACCCAGCAAAGCTGTCCTGCTTTTCAGTGGTCTCCACAGTATGGCTGGAGCTGGTGAGGATCAATGGACAGGGCACCTGGGAGAGGCAGGGTGACCCTGCTGGGCTGTGCAGGCCATGCCACCCCTCTGTGCCCCTCAGGGCAGGAGTCCTGCCCTGCCCTGCCCTGCCCTACCCTGCCCTTGGTGTGTGCAGGGACAGGTGAGCTGGGCAGGCTGTTGGGGCTCAGCAAGTGCAAAAGTGCTTTTACCGCTTTTACCACTTTTACCTTCTTGCCTGAATTTGAACAAGGCTGTCCCTGCGCACAACACTGATGGTGGACCAGGTAATAATTAACTGGGGCAGGTATCCCAGTAATTACCTCTCCTGGGTTCATCCCACTGCCTGCTCATGGCTTAGTGCAGGGGCAGCAGAGACAAGGGTGGGGTTTGCCCTCCTCGATGTGCTTCAGGGAATGCTGAGCACGCCCTGCAGGGAATGGTGGGTGTGCAGTGCCCCCTTCCCAGTGGGTGGAGAGCAGGCTGTGCTCTCAGAAGGGACACCTGCCATGGGGTGATGGATGTCCTGGGGCTGTTCTTGTTCTCTTGGCTCACCCTGGGGAGCTGGATGAGGACAGGAGGGGTGGGAGGGCAGCTGAGGTGGGACACGGCCTTGTGTCACGGAGTGGTTGTGAAGCTTTCCTGCTCCAGACACTCATGTGCACCCCAGAATGGAGCAGTGCCTGTGCCTGGGGGGCTGGAGGTTGGACCCCTCCAGGGAGGAGGCACTGGCTGTGGCACTGGAGGTTGTGGGAGATGCCAGGCTGGCAGGACAGGACCTGCCTTGGCAGCACTGCCAGCACCCAGCCCTGCCCTGCGGTGCTCCCCTGGCCTGCCCCTGGCTCCAGGCAGCTGCTGGCAGCCTTGGCATGTTCTCACTGTTGGTTTTGCCTCTGATGCCAACCCCAGGAAGCAACACTGAAATGAACTAAGATGGCTGGAGGAAAGCCAGAGTCTCTCCCTGGCTCCTGCTGGAGTCACTCCCAGTGGAATCCTTAAGGCCTGAAGTGTCCCTGGATCAGCTCTGGGCTGTCACTTGGTCCGAGATGGGCACTGATGAGCATCCCCTGGGTTCCCAGGAGATGTGCCTTCAGTAAATCAGTGCATACACCTGGAAAGCTGTAATTGCACAGTGCATTAATAATGCTGCTTATCCTGGTACTACTGTGAGATAAGAGTGTCATAAAAGTTTACAGCTGTAGTAACTGGGTGGTCCTGGAAGGACAGTGCTGTTCCTTCTGCTGGTTTTTAATGGGGAAAGCTTTTCTTTAGTTAGTCTGCTTTAAAACTCCTGGTTAACAACATCTCTGCTCCTGCCAGCTCCTGGCCTGGCTGCACATCCCAGCCAGGGTGGCAGCCCTGCCAGCAGCATGGGCACATCCAGGGCACATCCCTGTGCTGGTGCCCCTGTGCCATGGCTGCTGTTGGCTTTGGTCCTGGCTCTGTGCCCAGCATTGTTTCTCAGGCTCTGGGATTTTGGTGTGATGTGCCATGCCAAGCAAAGGTGATAGTTGGCTGTCCAGGTGTCTCTGGGCACTCAGGGCTTGTGGCTTGCCTGGATTTCCTCCTGTGCTCAGCCCTGCCTGGGTTCATCCTGCTGCAGGGGAGGATTCGGGATGCCAATCGATCAAACATCCTGCTGTCTCTTGCCCACAGATTTTATTGGTATGCCTTGGTTTCCTGGCTCAAAGATGCAATAATAAGCAACAAAGCTATTTTCTCTCTCTCTTTTTTTTTTCTTTTGTGTAGAGCTGTTTCTTGGATTTGATTGGGGATTTTTTGTGTGGTGTGAACCGGTGACAGGTCACCAGAGCTGATGTGCAACCTCCCAGAGCTGCTGAAGGGGGAGAGTTTGCATGGATGAGGAGAATGAGTCCTCCTGCCTTGGGCCCAGCTGCTGGGTCAGAAACATGCTGGAAGAGGCTGGAGGGAGGTTGCACACTGCTGAGTCCTCCCCCCATGCCTAGAACTCCTGGTCTGAAGCAGCAGGGAAGGGGCTGGAGAGCCCCGGGCACCAGGAGTGGCAAGGATGGTGCCAGCCTGGGCTGGGGAGGCAGCTCCCTGTGGAGCCCCCAATGTCCCTTCCTGACACACGATGAGTTTTTTCATACCCTGGTACTCAGAAATTGTTGCATCTGCAGTTGTAGAGTCCTGCTGGGCTTTTGGGGGGCTGAGATGTGTTTGGAGAGGGGACACCCCCTTCCCCCCAGCTGTGCTGAGCCACAGGAGCATCCTGCAGTGCCCTGGAGGCTGCCCCTGGGCTCAGGTCACTGTCACTGCTCTAGGAGGGGAAAAAGCAGCCAGGCAAATGCTCTGTGGCTAACTTGGCAGTTGGGAAGTGCATGATTTGGGAATTAATGGCATTTTTACCAGCAGACTTTGGTGTATTGCCAGGCTGCCTTATTGCTCAGGGTGGGGCTGCTTGGCTGGTGCAGTCCTGCTTATTGCAGTTTATTACTCCTGGGGGTAATTGGGCCCCGGGGAGGATGTTTTCAGTCACAAGCCCTTTTTTATTTTCTTCCCTTTTCTTTTCCCTAAGAGCTGCTGGAATGGAGCTGGGGCCCTGTCAAACCCATTATCTCTCAGTGCATGTGTCCCCACACAAGGTGGAGGGCAGGGCCCTGTCCCAGCAGAGCCCGGAGCTGGGGAGCTCTCAGGGGCTGGAGGAGGCAGCTGTGGCTCCACTTGTGTCCCCCCCCGTCCCTCTGAGCTGCCCTTTGCAGCTGGGATGGGTCACTCCTGTCTCCCAGGAGCTTGCACTGCCATTCCCTAGGGAAGAGGTGTCCTAAGCAGCCTGATGGCTCATCCCGTGGTGCTTCCCTGGGGAAGCAGTTACAGCACTCAGATGGGGAAAACAAATGGCTTCTCTTTTTTTTTTGGTTGTTTTGTTTTAATCTGTGGGGGTTTTTTTGGGAGCTGGCAGGTTAAAGAAACACTGTTAATCAGGGTGTAGGGGAAGAGCTTTGCTCTGGATGGTGAGGCTGGTTCCTGCAGGGTTTTGCTTAGATAAGCAGTTTTATCAAATCAGGGAGGATACCTGAGGCTCTGGGCTTTTAATGCTGGATTTACTGCTAATGCAGGTCAAAAAAGGGTGACTGTGTGTGTGTGTATCTCATTACCCTGCAGTTCTGTACAGCAGCTCCATGGTAAAGGAAGAACCTGAACAAACAACTGGGAAGGCAGTGAGATGCTTAGATTAGGGCAGCTGCCTGGTGAGGAAGTTTGTGCTTGTGTTTAATCAGTGCTGTTGGCTGTGTGGGGCTCAGGCTCGGCCTCCTCAGCCCCTGGGCTTGTCAGGAAGAGAGATTTAGAAGCAAACCTAGTAAAATATACACATGCATATCTCAATCTTACTTTTTAAATACGTATTTTATGTGTTAAAAAGGCTTTCCTGGCTTTCCATGTGCTTGGCTGCTTTATTAAGGGGTGTGATGTGGCTTAACTGAGGTTTCCTGTGCTTTGGGCAATGCACCTCTTTGACCTGCAACAGAGGCCAAGGGATGTTTGCCAGGCACAGGTGGGACCCCAGGGCAGGAACCTCACCAGCACAAGGGCAGGTAGTGGCAGCACAGGGGGGAATGGCTTCAAACTGACAGAGAGTGGCTTTGGATTGGGTATTAGGATGAAATTCCTCCCTGTGAGGGTGGCCAGGCCCTGGCACAGGGTGCCCAGAGAAGTGTCCCAGGCCAGGTTGGATGGGGCTTGGAGCAACCTGGGCTGGTGGGAGGTGTCCCTGCCCATGGCAGGGGGTGGAACTGGATGATCTTTGAGGTCTCTCTCAACCCAAACCATTCAGGATTCCATGATCCCCACCATGCAGGTTGGAGGGAGGAGAGGGCAGCCCTCCCTCCCTGCCCATCCCTGGGACACCCACCGCTCCCTCAGCGCTGCCCCGCTCTCAGGGAGAGCCCCCACAACCTGCTCCTATCGCTGAAATCTCTCTGACACAGCAGAAATAAAAACAAAGAGCTCTTCTTCAGTGTTTACTTTTATTTTTAGAAGACAATAAGTGAGCGGGGCGAGCTGGGGGCGGAAATGGCGGCTCTGAAGTGCAGGCCCCCCCTCCACCCTCGCCAGGAAGCTCACGCTGCACGTGCGCCTGGCTGGGATGTTTGGAGACAAAGAGTTTCTTGATGCTTTTTTTTTTTCCTCCCCCCCTCCACCCCAGTTCCCTTGCCCACAGGCAAAGAGGATTTGCTCGCTGCCATGCTGGAGCCGGGCTCCGGGTGCCAGGGGAGCGCGGCGGTGCCAGGCCGTGCCTGTTAGCGAGCGCTCGCCTTGGGCGGCCGGGCAGCTTCCCGAGTTTTGCCTTTCCTTGGATCAGGGGATTCGGTCGTTGCTTCGTGGTGCTGGTGGTGATGAGGCCGGGAGGCTGAGGTGGCTCCCACATCCCTCCATCCTTCCTCGGTGCCACCGACCTGGACGGAGCTGGCGCTTCGCGGCTCAGCCCGGCTCGGTGCCCTGCGGGTGCCCCGGTGCAGGATGAGTACGTAGCCCTGTTTCTTTTGCTCCTTTGCTGTGCCCCTTGGGGTGCCCGGGGTGGCCCTGGAGAGCTGCAGAGCTCTGCCACAACCTGTCACCACACTGGGGGTTTGTGGGTGGCTCCTCTGTGTGTGCTCCGGCCAGGGATTGCTGACAGCTCCTGTGATGCCCCTTTGCTTCTTCCACCAAGGAGAGATGCTGTGAGAAACCAAGCTGAAAACTGGGTGATATTAATTATCCTTGCCATGCCAGTGAAGGGGGATGTGGTTGGACTGGGCTGTTTGTCAGGCAAATAGCCCAGCTGGCCTCCCGGTGCCTTGCACGGAGCTGTGTGAGTTTGGTGCTTGCTGTCCCTGGGGGTTGGAGTCTGCTCCGTGTCTGTGATGTCTCTTCTGTCTCTGTGGCAAAGGAACCCGATGTGAAGCAGCCCGCGGGCTGTGGGCACGTGTCCCTTGCAGGGGCTGTGTCCTGCTGTCCTGCTGTCCTGCTGCAGCCAGGGCTGGGGCTGGTTTCTGGACACACAGGACTCGTGTTTGTGCACAAAGCAGCCTGCAAGGGCTTGTTCCTACAGCCTGGGACAGTCACAGCGTGGCACGGTCCCTGCTCTCCATGGTCTGGTCCCCTTGCAGAGCTCCAGCTGGGATCTGCAACCTCTGGAGCCAGTGGGGAAAGAGAAGGGCTGTCTGCCTTTGTGAGGAGGAGGAGGAGGGCATGGCTGCTGGCTGGGAATGAAGTGGAAGAGCTGCTGCTCCTCTGGGGAGGTGGTGATGGAGCCCACCCTGCCCTGGGGTGTGATCCACAGCTCCCCATCCCAATGGCTGTGTGGCATGGCCTGCCCTGCACCCAGAGCGACTCTATCTCGACTTTAATGAGCCTTCTCCATGCCCTGGAGCTGGCAGGGAAGGGAGTAGCTTGTTCCTGAGTGCTTGCCAATCCTAACAGAGCGAGTGTTTTACACGGACTCCGTGGCAATCCCAGTCCGGGCTGTGCAGCAGCGTGGGGGAGGCTGGAGAGGAGCAGGGCTGTGTCCTGCCTGCCGTGGCAGGGCCAGGGGGTGGCAGGAGCCTTTGGCAGCTCTCAGCTCCCACCTCTGAGCTCCTCAAATGGCTTTGCCCCAGAGGGATGTGGGGTTAATTCCTCTTGGACTCCTGGTCCTGTTCCACTCTTGGGTGTAACCCAGAGCAGAGGAGCAGCTTTCTCCAACCAAAGCTCCCTTGCTGGGGGGCAAAGCCCAGCCCCAGGGGCTAAAGGCTGTGTGTGCAGCACTGTCTGGCTGATCTCTGCCCTCTCTGCTGTGGGCTTTGAGGGGATGTTGTGTTGTTCAGTCCCATGAGTAGTGTCCATGTCCCTCCCTGTGGACAAGTGCAGCTCTGCTCCCTCCCCCAGCCTGGGGGAGACTTTATAACTCCCAGCACTCCTCTGCCAGCTCCTCACCCTGAGCTGGCTGTGGCTGTGGTAAGAGTTTATGGCAGGGCTCTTGTCCCACCTGAAGCATTTGCCTGACAGTTTCTCCTTATTTTGTATCCATCCCTACCTCTCCCAGGTGCTGTTGGAAAGGGTGAGGGGATCTGGCAGCTTGGACAGCCCCTTCCAGGGCTCCAGGGCTGTGATGGGGTGCAGAGCCTTCCCTGCTTACATGGCACCAGCAAAGGAGGGGGCAGGGACTGGGAGTGCTGCCCTGTGCCAGCTGCTCTGGGTCAGGATGGCTGCAGAGCCTGGCACAGCTGCTGCTGCCTCTGCTCCCAGCAGGGACTGGGAAACTCCCGCTTCCTCCTCATTAAGTGCTGATTTGGTGGCACATGCAAGAGTTAAGGGCACAAAACTCCTTTAGTGACTGTGAATTGAAAGCAAGAGCAGACAAACAAAACCAACCCAAGCTCCCAGGAATTCTTGAATGGTCTGTATTTGCTCCTGGCAAAAGGGGATTTTCTCCCCCTTTCTCTGAAGGAACCTGCTGTAGCTGTTTATTTCTGCACTCTGCTTGACTGGGACCATTTTATGCCCAGGAGTCAAAATCACTGATGTTAAAACAAGGGGCTGCCAGGCCAGTGATCCTCACTCTGCAAACACTGCACAAGATTTGGCTAAAAATGGACTGACTGGGCACTGTATGAGCCAAACCCTCTTTTGAGAGAAGACAAGTGTGGCTGTGCCTGTAAGGGCTCCGGTGTGGGCTGTGGGTTTGCACCTCTGGCTGTCAGTGCTGAAGTCCTGGTGTGTGGAATAAATCCCCTTCTGGGAAGCTGCTGCTGCAGGACCATGGGGCCCAACCTGCAACAAGCATCATTTTGGTCCTGTGCACATCTGGAGAGTTTTACTTTGTCTTATAGAAGGATTGCCCAGGGCCAGTGGCAGCAGGGGTGGGGCCTGGAGTTCAGGAAGAATGGAAGGGCTAGTCCAGGTTTGCTGCTGTTCATCTCTGCCCTGCAGTGACAGCAACAGGGAGCCTTTTCCCAGGCCAGTTTGTGTCCAGGCACCCTCTGTGCAGAGGGGAAGGCCAGGTGCCTCTCAGGAGTCAGGAGGGTGGGTGCTCATAACTCCCTGGATGTGCTTTCCTCCAGCTCACAGAGGAAGAGGAGTCTTATCTCTTGGCCCAGGGAGTGTGTCTGATCACTGTGGGGGCCTGGATAAGTTCCAGAGAGCAAACCCATGGCCAAGACAAGAAGCAGCATCCCACCACAGCTCCTTCTGTGTCTGTCCTTAGAGGGCAAAACCCCCATTTTCTTCCCATTCAGTGAGAATTTCAGTTGCACCATCCTAACGGAGGAGGAGATGCATTGCTCTGCTAAAAGCTGGCTTTGCATGGCCTGAGGAGGGCTGGGAGCTGCCCCTTCCAGCCCCTGCCTGCTGGGGTTCCCTCTCCACAGCCACCTGTGGGGTTTGAAGTGCTCAGCACCCAAGAAGCCCCATGTGGGGCTGTGGTGTAGCCCTGGCACCGTGGCCTGAGTAGCTGCATTACCACATGGGAAGGGTTTGCCTGCAGGTGGGCTCTTCTTGGGGTGCTGCTGACAGGACAGAGGTAAAGAGGACGAACTAAAGCACAGGGAATTGCACTTCAAACACCAAAACCTCTCTTTTAATGGCTTAGTCTGCCCAGGGAGGTCGTGGAGTCTCCAGCCTTGGAGATATTCAACACTTGAGTAGAAGCTGGCCTGGGCAGCTGGCTGGGAAGGGTTTGGACTGGGTGATCTCCAGAGCTCCTCCCCACCCTCAGCCATACCATGATCCTCATTCCTGAAGCACGAGGTGTAGGTTTTTCCTGTGACTGCCACTGTTGAAGGCACATCTCCAGCAGCATTGGCTCTGCCTCACCTTCCCTCCTTGCCACAGGACCTGGGGCTCCTGGTTGATGGCAAGTTGAGTATCAGCCCACAGTGTGCTCTGGCAGCCAGGAGGACAACCATGTCCTGGGGGACATCAGGCACAGCATCAACAACCAGTTGAGGGAGGGGATTGTCCCACTCTGCTCTGCACTGGGGAGGCCTCACCTCGAGTGCTGGGGGCAGTTTTGGCACCACAATATCAGAAGGATCTAAAGCTGTTGGAGAGTGTCCAAAGGAGGATATGAAGATGGTGAAGAGTCTAGAGAGGAACAGAGCTGTGTGAGGAACACATCTGAGGTCACTTGGCTTGCTGTTGTTCAGCTGGAGGAGATGGAGGACAGACCTCATCAGGGTCTGCAGCTTCCTCATGAGGGGCAGAGNCCTGGCACAGCTGCTGCTGCCTCTGCTCCCAGCAGGGACTGGGAAACTCCCGCTTCCTCCTCATTAAGTGCTGATTTGGTGGCACATGCAAGAGTTAAGGGCACAAAACTCCTTTAGTGACTGTGAATTGAAAGCAAGAGCAGACAAACAAAACCAACCCAAGCTCCCAGGAATTCTTGAATGGTCTGTATTTGCTCCTGGCAAAAGGGGATTTTCTCCCCCTTTCTCTGAAGGAACCTGCTGTAGCTGTTTATTTCTGCACTCTGCTTGACTGGGACCATTTTATGCCCAGGAGTCAAAATCACTGATGTTAAAACAAGGGGCTGCCAGGCCAGTGATCCTCACTCTGCAAACACTGCACAAGATTTGGCTAAAAATGGACTGACTGGGCACTGTATGAGCCAAACCCTCTTTTGAGAGAAGACAAGTGTGGCTGTGCCTGTAAGGGCTCCGGTGTGGGCTGTGGGTTTGCACCTCTGGCTGTCAGTGCTGAAGTCCTGGTGTGTGGAATAAATCCCCTTCTGGGAAGCTGCTGCTGCAGGACCATGGGGCCCAACCTGCAACAAGCATCATTTTGGTCCTGTGCACATCTGGAGAGTTTTACTTTGTCTTATAGAAGGATTGCCCAGGGCCAGTGGCAGCAGGGGTGGGGCCTGGAGTTCAGGAAGAATGGAAGGGCTAGTCCAGGTTTGCTGCTGTTCATCTCTGCCCTGCAGTGACAGCAACAGGGAGCCTTTTCCCAGGCCAGTTTGTGTCCAGGCACCCTCTGTGCAGAGGGGAAGGCCAGGTGCCTCTCAGGAGTCAGGAGGGTGGGTGCTCATAACTCCCTGGATGTGCTTTCCTCCAGCTCACAGAGGAAGAGGAGTCTTATCTCTTGGCCCAGGGAGTGTGTCTGATCACTGTGGGGGCCTGGATAAGTTCCAGAGAGCAAACCCATGGCCAAGACAAGAAGCAGCATCCCACCACAGCTCCTTCTGTGTCTGTCCTTAGAGGGCAAAACCCCCATTTTCTTCCCATTCAGTGAGAATTTCAGTTGCACCATCCTGACTGAGGAGGAGATGCATTGCTCTGCTAAAAGCTGGCTTTGCATGGCCTGAGGAGGGCTGGGAGCTGCCCCTTCCAGCCCCTGCCTGCTGGGGTTCCCTCTCCACAGCCACCTGTGGGGTTTGAAGTGCTCAGCACCCAAGAAGCCCCATGTGGGGCTGTGGTGTAGCCCTGGCACCGTGGCCTGAGTAGCTGCATTACCACATGGGAAGGGTTTGCCTGCAGGTGGGCTCTTCTTGGGGTGCTGCTGACAGGACAGAGGTAAAGAGGACGAACTAAAGCACAGGGAATTGCACTTCAAACACCAAAACCTCTCTTTTAATGGCTTAGTCTGCCCAGGGAGGTCGTGGAGTCTCCAGCCTCGGAGATATTCAACACTTGAGTAGAAGCTGGCCTGGGCAGCTGGCTGGGAGGGGTTTGGACTGGGTGATCTCCAGAGCTCCTCCCCACCCTCAGCCATACCATGATCCTCATTCCTGAAGCACGAGGTGTAGGTTTTTCCTGTGACTGCCACTGTTGAAGGCACATCTCCAGCAGCATTGGCTCTGCCTCACCTTCCCTCCTTGCCACAGGACCTGGGGCTCCTGGTTGATGGCAAGTTGAGTATCAGCCCACAGTGTGCTCTGGCAGCCAGGAGGACAACCATGTCCTGGGGGACATCAGGCACAGCATCAACAACCAGTTGAGGGAGGGGATTGTCCCACTCTGCTCTGCACTGGGGAGGCCTCACCTCGAGTGCTGGGGGCAGTTTTGGCACCACAATATCAGAAGGATCTAAAGCTGTTGGAGAGTGTCCAAAGGAGGATATGAAGATGGTGAAGAGTCTAGAGAGGAACAGAGCTGTGTGAGGAACACATCTGAGGTCACTTGGCTTGCTGTTGTTCAGCTGGAGGAGATGGAGGACAGACCTCATCAGGGTCTGCAGCTTCCTCATGAGGGGCAGAGGAGGGGCAGCTCCATCTGTGCTCTCTGTGACCAGGGACAGAGCCAGGGAATGGCTGGAGCTGTGTCAGGGCAGGGTTAGGTGGGACCTCAGGGAAAGGCTCTTCCCCCAGAGGGTGGTGGGCACTGCCCAGGCTCCCCAGGGCAGTGGGCACAGCCCCAAGGCTGTTTGGACAATGCTCTGAGGGACAGGGTGGGATTGTTGGGATGTCCTGAGCATTTTGCCTTTTAAATTCTCTGCAATCTGCATCTCAAATGTGCAGAAATTTTCTTCCAGACTTTCTTCTGTGTCAGAAATTTGCTGCTCCCCCCACACATCAGGAGGCCAAGGATGCAGCAGCTTTGTCTCAGCTTTCCAGGCAAACCAGGCAAGAGCATCCCTTGGCTGAGAGATGCTTAGAGAGTGAGGGAGCAAAGCAGTTTCCTACTCAGCTGCCTAACCCTGGCCTGCACTCGTGGTGCTGCTGTGTGGTGAGGGGCACCACGAGGGCCAGGGCTGACAGTTTTCTTTTGCAGGCCATTTTAAGGTAAATCAAAGAGCTGCTCTGCAGGCTCGACTTCCCAGCTCCTAATTTGTCCGAGTGATTCTTAGCATTGGGTAATGAACTGAAATATTTGTCCAGTGCTTAAGGGCAAACCCCATTATCCGTGTTGTAATAAAATTTCCCTGACACCTTTCTTGGTGTCAGACACAGTGATTAGATCCATAACTACTTGTCTGAGGTTGCAGTCTCCAATTTACAACCAGAGAACCATTGCTGGCTGAAACTGGGGTTTCCAGGCTCCCACCTGTCAGTTGTCACAGAATCATAGGAGGGTTTGGCTTGGAACAGACCTTAAAGATCATCTCATTTTATCCCCTTGCCATGGGGAGGGACATCACGGCCTGGATTTTGTGAGATTTTCTGAGGGTAAATAATTTTTGGGAGGTGCTTTTTGCTGCCTTGGCAGCCCCAGCTGGAGCAGGAGCGAGGGAAGCAGTTCACTGCCTCGTGTGCATTAATACAAATTCGGTCCTGGCTGGGGGAGAGCAGGATTCCTGATGAGCAGGTGTGACGGAGGATGCAATTCAAATATTCCTTTTGCATCGGTGTCCAGCTCTAGCGAAGCAAAATAATGATTTGCAGACCATGTTCTCTCTTGTGCGTTACTTCCCCACAAATTTGCTTTGAATATAAATGCTGCAGCAGGCAGCAGCTCCACCATGGACACTGAAGGCAGGCTGAGGTTAGTCTGAAATCCAGCCATGCTGAAAGCTGCCAGCTGCCTGTCCCTGTGTGCCACAGGGTAAATGGGCACCCGGCAGGGGGTGCCAGGCCTGGCAGGGGTTGGGGGCTGAAAGCAGCGCTGTCACCACCTGGAACGGAGGGAAATGGAGCAGTGTTGTGACATGGCACAAAAAGCACTGAGAGGCCTCTTTTTAGTGGGTGTTTTTCCTCTCTTATCCCTAACGGAGGAAGCCTGTCTGCTGAAGCTTTCTCTCCTGCCAGCTCTGGGCACTGCCCTGGGTCTGAGAAGCAGCAGTGGGCATCCTCCCAGGCCTGGGGGCACAGCCACGTGCCACGAGTGGGGCTGTGCTGTGGGCTGGGGCTGGGGCTCCCACGGGGCTCAGGGCTGCTGTGGGTCCCAGGGCATTGGCTGTTCCCCTTGGACTGCTGATGGTTTCACCCCATTTATTCCTTTTCCTTCCCATCTCCATAGAATCACAGAATTGATCAGGTTGGAAAAGACCTCTGAGATCACCAAGTCCAACCCTTGGGCCAACTCCAGTCCTTTCCCAGATCATGGCACTCAGTGCCACAGCCAATCTCAGTTTGAAAACCCCCAGGGATGGTGAATCCCCCCCCTCTCTGGGCAGGCCATTCCAAGGCCTGAGCACTCTCTCTGGAAAGAATTTTTCCTAATATCTAACTCAAATTTCCCCTGGCAGAGCTCAAGCCCCCTTGTCCTATTGCTGGGAGCAGAGACCAACCCCCACCTGGCTGTAACTTCCCTTCAGGTAGTTATAGAGAGTGATGGGGTCACCTCTGAGCCTCCCCTTCTCCAGACTAAACCCCCCCAGCCCCCTCAGCCTCTCCCCACAGGGCTTGTGCTCCAGTCCCATGTTGTTCTCTGTAGTGCCAGGCTGGTCCTGATGAGAACAGCCTGGATAGGCTGGTTTTTTCCCCCATAGTGTGACTGATCCACTCCAGTTCCCAGTCCTGGGGGAGGGTTTCTCTTTCCCCGGTAGTTCATCCTTGTGCCTTGGCTTCCAAACAAGACATCTCCCCTCCCTCACCCCACCAGGATAATGAGCACATGGCCATGTAATTAATAAATGACTGCCAGTGTGGCAGTGAGTGAGTGTACCGGGTGCCCTTGCCAGGCAGGCATCTTTGCTGGGGTCAGGAGGAGGCACTGACAAATTTTGGCTGCTACTGCCAAATAGAGGGGAGGAAGGAGATATGGAAGTAAAAGCCAAAGTTCTTACACATCTCTTTTTCACTGCTGACTAAGAAATTAATGTAATCCATTAGCTAATGCAATCCATCATCAATCCAGTGGCTGATAATAATCCCAACAGAGGACAGCACGTCCTGGTTTCATGTCAGAGCAAGGAAGGCAGGTTTGCCTCCTCATGGAGGGTACTCTCATACCAGTGTGCCCAGGCTCATGGCTGCTGGAATCATGGAATCTTGGAGTTGTTTGGACTGGAAGGCACCTTAAAGACCATCTTGTTCCACCCCCTGCCATGGGCAGGGACAACTTCCACTATCCCATAGTGCTCCAAGCCCCATCCAACCTGGCCTTGGACACTCCCAGGGATGGGGCAGCCACAGCTTCTCTGGGTAACCTGTGCCAGGGCCTGCCCACCCTCACAGGGAGGAATTTCTTCCCAATATCCCATCTAAAACTTCCATCCTTCAGCTTAGGGCCATTCAGATCCCCGAAGCTGAGCTTGTTGCTCAGTCCTGAGGGATGGGATGAGCTGAAGCTGCTGGGTGGGACGGTGCTGGACCAGCCATCTGTGGGGTTCTTGGCCCTGTTTGGGTGGGAAGTGACTGTTCTCCTGTGCTGGGAGTGTGGCTGCTCTCTTGTGCAGGGCTCAGGTGTCACTTGCTGCTCCGTTCTGACCTGAGGATGTCCCACTCTCTGCCTGGCTCACTGCTGGGCAGGCTCTTTGTCTCTCTGCCTTCCATGGGCACAGGCTGGCAGTGCAGGAGCACGGATATCTGCATGCTGGCACACACTCCCTTGGCTGCCTGGAGCCCCAAGGGGAGCTGCTGAGGCCCCTGAGGGGAGGGGCAGGATGGACCTTGCCCAAGGGGGAGTCAGGGCTGGGCCATGCTCTCTGTCTCTCACTGCCTGCTGGCTGGGGGAAGAGATGTGCTGGTTTTGGGGAAGCCAAGCTGGCCCCTGGCCCTCCAACGTGAGCATTCAGCATGCACTGTGCCTCATTCCATGTTCCTACTGCAGGGAGAGGCTGGGCTAGGGCTGGGGATTCCCAGCCTTTCCCTGTGTTTCAGTGTTTTCCCCCAGGCTGACAAACACCTGCTGGCACCACAGCCCTCCTGGGAAGTGCTGGGAGCCGTGGGGCTCGGTGGGCACTTGCAGCTTTTAATTGGAGCCGTGAACTGGCTGGGACTGAGGAAGGTGTGAACAACAGGGTTTGTACCATGGTGAGAAGCAGGTACTGTCACACCTGGTGGTTTCACTGCAGCAGTGGTTAAACACATCTATTTGGAATCATAGAACCATAAACTCTCCTGAGCTGGAAGGGACCCACAAGGATCATGGAGTCCAGCTCCTGGCCCTGCACAGCCCCACAGTTAATCTCCATCCATTATGTCAGCTGTGTAAGGAAAACAATTCCTCCTGATTCCCTTTATGTTTTGCCTTGTTTTTCACATTAAATTGTGGGGAGGGCTTGCCTGTTCAGGGAGGATCCTGTGGGAAGCCTGTGCTGAGCTGAGCTGTCCTGGCTGTGCAGGAGCCACCAGTGGCCTCTGCTAAATGATTCCCACCTGTGAGATCCATGCTGAGATCCCTGGAATGATCCCAGGGGAGTGGATAAACTCGGTGCATGTGCTGGTGTGTGATGGGGCAGGAGAGGGGACAGGAGGTGGGAGGGCTGGGGAATGAAGGAAGTGGGATAAAAATCTCCTGTCCTTGGGGGTTTGTTTTTCTGCATATGGAAATCATTGCTGGCAGGGATGTGAGGTGCAAGTGCTGGGGAGGAACAGGATGGGCCAGGTCCGAGGGCAGGAGTGCAGGTCCTGCTTGGTTTACTCCTCTGAAGGAACACTTCTGAGTCCCTGGCTCTCTCCTGGTCTGGGGGCAAATGAAAAACAGGGATCATAAATGGATTTCATCTGGGATGTGCCAAACCTTACAAGAGGAGAGGCTATGTGAGAGCTGGAGAGGGATTTTTGATAAAGGTATGGTGACAGAACAAAGGGAAATGGCTTCAAACTGCCAGAGGGCAGGGTTAGATGGGATACTGGGAAGAAATTCTTCCCTGGGAGGATGGTCAGATCCTGGCCCAGGTTGCCCAGAGAAGCTGTGGCTGCCCCATCCCTGGGAGTGTCCAAGGCCAGGTTGGATGGGGCTTGGAGCAACCTGGGCTGGTGGGAGGTGTCCCTGCCCATGGCAAGGGGTGGAAATCAGTGAGCTTTAAGGTCCCTTCCAACCCGAACCATTCTGGGATTCTGGGATTCTGTGAAACCCCTCTTGGCTCTGTCTTCCTGTTGCTCTGTGTGTTCATGGGCACTCTGTGTTCTGCAGGCCTTTGCACGGGGAGGAACCTGCAGTGGGACCCCAAACTCGTCTCCTGAGGGGCAGGCACGGGGAGGAACCTGCAGTGGGACCCCAAACTCGTCTCCTGAGGGGCAGGCACGGGGAGGAACCTGCAGTGGGACCCCAAACTCGTCTCCTGATGGGCAGGCTCACAGAGGGAGCACTGGGCACTTCTGCCCTCATGTGCACGTGGGTTACAAACCTCCCAGGGGAAAGCAGCCAAAGCAGCAGCTCCAGGGCTCGAGCTCTGCAGTCTGTTCCCCAAAGCTAACTTTGCCTTGGCAGACACAAAGGCTGGTCTGTGTCCCTGCCTTGGCAGGGCTTGTCATGGCCCAACATTGGCTTTGTCTGCTCGGGGCTCCGGGAGCTGCAGATGGGCCGGGACGAGCGGCCGCTCAATGCTGGGATTGTCTGTGCTGCCCCCACCTCCCTGGGGGACAGACTGGCCGTGGCCCCCCCACTTTGCTGCTGCCACCCCCAGGTGGGCACAGAACCCCAGTGCTGCTGCCTGTCTGTCCTCCATGGTCCCTTTGCTCCGGCAGGGACCTGTCTCCTGAGTGCCACCCACCCAGGGCAGGGAGGAGGATCCATCCAAAGGGTGGTCCTGGCTGGATGGGGATGCACCAACCTCAGCCTTTGCCGTGTCCACTCTCTGTGGGTGAGAGGAAAGGGTGCTGGATAATCCCAATCCAGCGAGGCTTTAGTGCTCCTGCCACAAGACAGAGGGGTAGAGCTGGGAGAGTGGGCGGAGGGACCAAACTTTGGCACTGGTGCTCCCTGATCCCTCCCCTCCTCTGGGCTCTGTTTGTCCAAATCTGTTTTACAGTGCAAAAGAAGGTGGAGAAAACAAGCTGTGAGTAGTGCAGGGACAAGCTGGGGGTGCTGGAGCTGGGACAGGGGCTTGGTGGCAGATGTGGAAACTGCTTGCAGACCATTCTCCCAGTGCAAGTACAGACTGCAGGGTCCTTCAGGGTAAACTGAAGGAAGAAACAGGCAGGTGTGTTGTCAGGGAGAGCCTGGGAACCGACTGCCTGTGAGGAACGAGCTCCTTGTTACTGGTGTGAGAGGAGGTGGCACAAAGTGGCAAATGGGAGGGGGTGCAGCACAGCCTGTTTCCTCTGCCCAGTTCCTGCCACCCTCGTCCTGTGGGTCTGCCTTGAGCAGCTCCTCAGGGCTGGGCCTGTTCCCAGAGGTGTCCTGATGTGGCCGGGGTTCTTCCAATGTGTGAGCAGAGGCGAGGGCAGGTTTCTGTGGGGTCCCTCCACCCCGGGTTCCTGGCAGGAGGCTCATCCCTCTGTGTTTCCCTCCTGCCCACCCTGTCAGTGTGGGGATGGCTGAGGGGACTGGCAGCTCCCCCCTTTTCCATGCTCCCACAATGCTAAACTCACTGAGAGGTGGGAAACTGCAAGTGCTGAGCCTGTCTCTGATCCCCCCCACAGCCCCTGCATGGGGGTGGGGGCAGTAGCAGGGGGCTGTGGCTGTTGCAGGGAGTGTCCCCTTGGACCATGGGTTGTGTCCCCACACGAGAGGGCTGCAGCATCCCTGCTGGTGGGGTGCACTGCTGGCACCCCCTCCCCTCTGCCTAACCCTCCACCTGCCCTGGCCCTGGTATCTCCTTCCACCCCAGCTCTGTGTGCCCTTCCCACAGTCCCAGGTCTTTTTGGGTGGCCGAATATCTGTATGTACCTCATGGAAGATGCATCTTAAAGAGTTCCTTTTGACAAGGGTTCTCTCCCAGGAAGGACAGACCTTGTGCTTTTGGAGCAGTGGACATACAGCTGCTACCAAAGCAGCATCTGTGCTCCAGCACCCTGTGGGAGCTGCTGCTGCCCCTTGGCAGGTCACCTGCCTGCCCCTTGTGCCAGGGTACCACAAGAGGGGGCCCAGAGGGGCTTCACTGAGGCTGCCCTTGCTCTGCTGCTGTGAAATGTGACACTCCTGGGGCTTCTCCTGCGTGCCCCATCCCTGGGTCACAGCTTTGGGAAGAGGGAAAAACCCCTCTGCAGAGGATGCTGGTTAAGGCATGAAAGGCATTGAAGTGGGAGGGACATAACAAATATAATTGTCATGAGGTGTTTTCCTCTGGGGGCCCGAGCTGTGAGATGGGGAGAGATGCTCTGCACAGAAATGTGCTCTTTGCCCGTGTCAGAGGCAGCTGAGGTGTCAGAGGTGTCGAGACTGTCAAAGAGACAAGGTGTGACTCCCAGGCAACTCTTGCTCTAGAGGTGCTGGCTCTGCCTGCTCTGCCTGGCCAGAGGTGCTAATCCCTTGGCAGTGAACAGGAGGCAGAGCCACTAAGGCTTTTTTTCCCCTTTTAATTTTTTTAATCTTCTCAGCCTTCCTTATATTTCTGACCTAGAAATTCCTCACTCAGTTTGCTGAGCTGGCTTAGTTAAAGACTTGACTAATTTCTGGAGGATTAATTGTTCAGAGAGTATGTGGAGGGAGGGTAATGTCTACTCCCAGCTCTGCAGGCAGACCTGCTCAGGGTTCCTTCCCCTGGTGCTGGCCCTTCCCTCAGGCACATCCTCTGTGCAGGGGTGTATTGATGGGTGTTGTTTCGGTCCTTTTATTGAGTTTCACTCTGTTTAAGCACAAAACCAAATTCTGGACTCGTGGTCTTCAGTGACACGATTTGAGCTTGTGCTGCTGTTCCTCATTCCTACAGGTCCCTGTGACTGATGTGCCTGCCCCTCCCTGTTTGGGGTGGGCACCTCCACCTTGGCCAGGGCCCTTTCCACTGGGACCTCTGGAGTCCTGCAGAGAAGGGCTGTGAGCAGCAGCTCTGTGGCAGTGCTGGGATTTGGGGGATCCTTGTGCCCTGTGCCTGTGGGTGGGATGGTGCTGGTCATCCCTGTGGCCGTGCCTGCGTCCTGTTCCCTGCCACTTTGGAGGGAGAATGCAACAACCTGCAGCCTGGGTGATACTGGTTCCTTTAAAACCATGTTGTTGTGCTCAGGATAATTCCTCATATGTGCAGTGACAGCAACTGTTTTTCAGGTTGCAAATAGCTCCATGCCCTGGAGAGCATATAAAGGAATGTATTTCCTTGATCTCCACAGGCTCTTGATGTGCTGATGAAAGCGGATTCCCTGCTCAACAGCAAAGTAAGGGCAGGTTGGCAGTTTCTTTCCTTTCCATCCTGCTCTGCTTTCCCTGTGGTGTTTTGGGAGGAAGGGGCTGTCAGCAGCCTTTGGACCCCACTGCAGCACTGTGGGATTGCTCAGGGATCCAGCCCTTTGCTGCAGTTGGGGGAAGGTGGGGGAGACTCCAAACCGTGCTGGGCTCCCTGCAGCCCTGCCAAAAAGTGCCTGGAGAGAACACGAGCTCCTCAGGAGAGTGATTTTGCTGCTGTGTGTTCCTCTGCACCAGGGCTTTTGGCAGGGGGCAGAGTTTGTCCTGGACACCACCGTACAGCCACAGCTGTCACAGCTGGAGGAGCCTGGCCCACCCAGGGCTTCTGAAAACCCCCTTCTCCAAAGGTGATACCCCAAACTTCTGCTGCCCTGACCTGTGTGAAGGGGCAGCTTCGCTGGCAGTGACAGTGTTTTTGTTTGTGTTTTGGCAGAATCATTGCAATAAGCAGTAAATGATTTATTAATAACCTGCAAATGGCTGCTCAGCAGCTGAGTGGTGGGATGTGTCTGGGTTCCCTCCCAGGCCGAAGGGGACTGCCAAAAGCACCAGCGATCAGAGCTGACACGTTTAGCTGAGAAACACCGCGGGCAGAGCAGGATGTGCAGCTGCTGGGGCTGGTTTGTGGGGCTGCACTCACCCGGGGGCTGAGGTTCACCCCAAGAGGGGCGGGTTTGTGGGACTCCCAGGGCAGCACGTAGCAGAAAAACACAGGGCTAAGGAGTGCTCTGCCTGCAGCAGCCCCCTGTGGGCTTTGGGGGCTGGGGACACACCAGGGGACGCTGGTGGGCAGCTGCTGTCACCCCCAAGGGCCAGCCCAGGTTCTGTGTCACACAGCCTGGCTGTGCCTCCCTCGCTGGCTGCAGGAGTTGGCATTTCACACCGAGTCAGCCCCTCAGGCGTCCTGCAGGCAGCTCTGTTTTCCAATTTGTCCAACTTCTCTCCCCACTAGAGCCTGGAAATCTGTGGGCATCCTTGCTTGGATCAGAGCAGCTCTGAATTTCAGCTGTTACTTTCTTTGGGAAGTCCACCTTTAACTGGGTCCTGCAGGGGCTTCTGCACAAGCTCCTGAGCCATGAGGGGTTTAAAGGGGCTGAAGATATTAGGAAAAAAATCTTTCCAGAGAGAGTGCTCAGGCATTGGAATGGCCTGCCCAGAGAGGGGGGGGATTCACTATCCCTGGGGGTTTTTAAACTGAGATTGGCCATGGCACTGACTGCCCTGAGCTGGTAAAGGGGCTGGAGTTGGACCAAGGGTTGGACTTGATGATCTCGGAGGGCTTTTCCAACCCAGTTGATTTTATGATTCTATGAGGAAGATTTGGGAGAGGATGTGAACAGCTCAGCTTCACCCTGCAGTGGGGAGCTGGGAGGATCTGGAGCAGAAGAGCAGAGGGGAAATGAGTGAAAGATGGGCCATGTTTAGGGCCCTGAGCCCAGCCCTGTGGCAGACCACGGGCACTGACACCACGGAGCAGTGCTTGGCTACATGGGATGTTCCCAGAGCCAGGCTGAGACTGTGGCATGGCCTTTCCAAGGGGCAGGGGCACTTCCACTCTGACATTGAACATGTTGGGAGGGAGTTGCTTCAAGCACCTGTCTTGAGGTGTGTTATCCCACGGGTGCCCACACTTGCTGGGGGAGGATTTGTGTAACCTACCCTCACACACTGGGTTTGGGAAGGTGCCAGGTGTGGAGCCTGGCACAGCATCCAAGCCAACAGGTTCCCTTGGAAAGGAGTGGGAATTGGCAGCTGTGAGCCCAGAGAGCAGCAGAGCAGTGCTAGGCATGCAGGTCACACTCAGGACCTGGGGATGCTCCTGGAACTGCGGACAGCACTGAGCGAGTGCAGGGTGTCGGCTCAGCTTCCCTGGGAATCGTCCCCGGGTGCCCTGTGCTGGGGGGGTGGCTTTGCTCTGCAGAAGGGCTCTGGCTGCTCAGGTGGGCTCTGCTACACCAACTCCTGCCCTGCATCTGCCTCCTTTGGTCAAGCTTTACTGGTCAGGCTGTGTTGTGCAGGTGCTGAGCACTCAGAGGGGATGTTGGAGCTGAATTTGCCGTAGTCAGTGCTGCTGTGTGCGGCACCACGGCTGCTGCTGAGAACATGACACACCCTCAATAACGCTGTGCTAAACTGGGTTATCTCCCAAAAGGAACGGGATTCTTTAGCATGTGATGTTCCTGTTGCTGTGACAGCCTGTGCTCCTCTGCTCCTGTGGGCCCTGGGTGAGGGAGCCAGGGTTGATTCCTGCCTGTCTGTCAGGACGAGCACTAGCCAGTACTTTGGATTTCCAAAGTGCCACGGTGCTGCCTTCTCCAAAGGGATTGGTGTGCCACCCACTCTTCTCTGGGAAGCAAGACCTCCTGAGGTGGTGAAGGTCCCTGCTGCCCCTGGCCTGGGGCTGTTTGTCCTGTTCCTGCAGTCTCAGGAGGCCCCGGATTCCAGTGGGAAACACTGCTGAGCGTTGCTTTGCTTCCTCCCTCCGAATCGAGGTCCGTCTCGCTCCCTGCAGGCCGTGTTTGCACATTTGCTTTGCTGCTAATAGAGCTGCTGCTCTGCCCATTGGCTGCTCCACCAGGCAGGGCTCACGAGAGCCCCTGCAGCCTTCCCTTTGCTCCACTTGCCCGGCTGGCTGCAGTGATCGCTGCCTTTCAGCGGAGAGAGGCGCATCTCTCTTAATAGCCGGTGTAATTTCTTCCTCGGGGACCCGTTGCATTAAATCTTTAATCCAGCCAGCTGCTCGGGGAGCACGCTCGGGCTCCCTGCTTTGCCAACGGAGCTCCTGCACAGCCCTGATGTCCCCCTGGAGGCTTTCCCCCTTTGGAGCAGCTGGAGCTGGTGCAGTTGGAGCCTTTGGAAGGGAGCTGGGGTTATGAGAAATAAAAAATCATGGTTCTGTTACAAGCAAATGGTTCATTAACTTAGGAATTGTTTTTAGGCGTCCCGTGAAGGCTGTGAGGTACCAGGTCCTGTCTGGGGCTGGTGCCAGGGGCAGTTTGCACTGGGAAATAGGGAATTATGGAAGTGGATAAAGATATGGCTAAAACAGCCCCCATGTCACGTGGCAGGGCTGTGTGTGCAGGAGAGGGTGGGCATCCTGACCAGGAGAGCCCTCTCCCTGCACAGGGGGCACATCAAAACCAATCAGAATAAGATGCCCACTCCTCTCATTGTGCTAACGAGGTGGGACTCTGGGGATTTTTAAAAAGCACGATTTTAGAGGGAGGGGGGTGCTTTTTTTGACCCTTGTGGCCTGAGCACCCAGCACGTGCTGAAATGAAAACTTTCCTTGTCTGCCAAACTTCCTTGTTTCACAGGTATTTGCGTTTTCTCTAAGTTGAACAAAGGAGATTTTTCTCACAGGGTGGCAAATGGCCTCTTTGCTCTTCTGCATTCTCCCTGTGCTTGGCTGTGATGCCAGGCAAGCAGGAGCCTCTCTGTGCTCTGGGTGTACTTCAGGCACATCAGCTGGAATAATGGGAAACAAACTGTGTAGGAATTGGGATGGGGTGTTGCAGGGCAGCTACCAACAGCCCTGGTCCAGCAGGTTGCTTCTGCCTGCGATTTCTTTTCTTCCCGTATTCAAAAATCTGTGCTTGCCCCAATTTCTTAAGAGTTTCAGGGTTGCTGGCTCTCAGTTTTGGTAGCTTTTTAATAAAAGGCCTTTTGGAAATCATTGCTGAGCCTGATGGTGCCTTCACTGCTCCCGAACAGGGGAGAGAGAGGGCTGTGCTGGTCTGGCTCGTGCTGTCCCATCCTACTTTTGCTGATTTGACTTTCATGTTGCACTTGCTGCATGCTTTGACCTTTTCTTCCTTCCTCTCCTCTGCTTTTTGCCCTGGCAGACTTGGAGTAATTTGGGAGGAAAGCCTCCTTCATTTTTCATGCTCAACCACCAGTGCAGCTGTTGACTGTGCTGGGAATTGCCTTTGATAGACATTTACAGAGACAGTGACCTGTGAAAGAGTAAATCAAAGACTCAACGCTGGTGCCTGGGGTGCACCTTAATGTGGTGTGATCACCCCTTCTGTTCCTCTGCCAAAAGTAGGCAGGTAATAAAGACACATCTACAGCTTGGGCAGCAGCTTCCCTGAGAAATGGGGCCTGAGCATGGCTGGGACATCCTCAGACTTACCCCAGAATCATGGAATGTCCTGAGTTGGAAGGGACCCACAAGGATCATCCAGTCCATCCCCTGGCCCTGCACAGACACCCCAACAATCCCACCCTGTCCCTGAGAGTACCATCCAAACCCTCCTGGAGCTCTGGTAGCCTTGGGGCTGTGCCCACTGCCCTGGGCAGCCTGGGCAGTGCCCACCACCCTCTGGGGGAAGAGCCTTTCCCTGAGATCCATCCTGAGCCTGCCCTGACACAACTCCAGCCATTCCCTGGGTGCTGTCACTGTCACCAGGGAAGATGTCACTGGTCACCAGAGCTGGGAGCCTGGAGGAAGGGTTATCAAGCCTGGCTTGCACAGCTCAGCTCCTGTGGCTGCCCGAGGCCTGTCTGCTGACGAAAAAGATGCTTTGCATCTTTGTTTTATTTATTTTTTTTAACCTCCTTGTTATCTACTTCTATTTACATCTTGGTGCCTTGAAAAGGTCTTAGTTCTCAGCACCTCCTGTGGCCAGAGGAGCCCTGCCCCTTACCCTGCTGCAGGGCTGGACTCAGCCCAGGTGCTTCAGAGGGGTTCTGGCCGTGCCCAGTCCCCCTGGCAGCGGTACCCACTG
Organism: Scytalopus superciliaris; assembly: GCA_013400415.1. Classification (NCBI taxonomy): domain Eukaryota; kingdom Metazoa; phylum Chordata; class Aves; order Passeriformes; family Rhinocryptidae; genus Scytalopus; species Scytalopus superciliaris. Next base: position 102,684 of record VXBX01004329.1, read on the forward strand.
TGGCAGATGTGCCCCGGTGGCGATGCTGGTGCAGACCTCGACCCTCGGTGCGCTGGGCTGACGGAGTGTCTGTAACATGAAAGCTGCTCCAATTGCCAGAGCTGCCTTGTTATCACTTAATCTGCTTGCCGAGCCCCGGGGGGCTGCCTGTGCTGTTCCGAGGGCGTTCATCCCTGAGCTGTCTCTGCTCTGGCTGCTCTGGTGGCAGCTCACATCTCGGTGTCAGCCTCTCTGATGCCCTCTGCTACTGCCCGCCTTCACTGCTCCTTCCCAAATTTTCCTGCTCCATGCACCAGGTGCAGTGTGACCTTTAAAACGTGTTTTCCTGCATGTCTGTGAGGATTTGTCCTTGAGGCATGTGTGGACTGTGCCTGCTCTGCATCCCTGGGGGTGGCAGGGAGATGCCAAGCTGTGCAGTGGGGACGATGTGGGTCACATTGACTGTCCCTCCTGCAGGACAAGAGGCTCCTTCCCTGAGGAGTCATTCCTGCTTTAACCTGCTGGTGTGGGGATGGGGAGGATGGTCCTGCTGAGCAGCATTCATGCATGGTCACCCCGTGGGCTCTGAGCAGCATCACTGACACCTTTCCCAGCACCTGCTGCAAGCACCAGGCAGAAAATCAACCCCTGACCTCTTGAGCCCCACTCCATTTGTGACCAGATCTCTGGCCAACAAGAAGACCCAGATTGTGGCAGGACAGTGCCTCGTCCTGCCATGCTCCCCACAGCAGAGGGGGGCTTGTGATTAAGGCAGATGGAGGGAAAACTAGGCTTTGGAAAATCAGTGTCTGGGAAGACACAGCTGACTTGGAACCATCACCCAGCTGGGCAGAGCTTGGGGTTGATTCGAGTGAAAAAGTACCAGAGTGTTCTTTGCAGCTTGGATGCTGCAGAGCAGCAGAGGGTGGCTCATGGCCCTGGCCCTGTGGCCCTGCTGTGAAGGAGCCCCAGGGGTTTGCTGGGCATCCCAAAACTGCTGCTCCCTGTGGGAATGCTGCTGGCCCTGAGCTGAGGGCAGAGCTGTGGTAGGACCCATGGAGATGAGCCATGTGAGGCTGCACTGCACCAGGGAAACCCATTGAACCAAAAATATTTAAAAGCTTCTGCTCTTAAAATGTGTCTGCTTGTGTTCAGGTTTTGCTTTTTATGTGTTGGCAAAGGCTGCTGTGGTCAGACCCAGCTGCTTTAGGAAGGCTCGGAAGGGAATGAGGAGTGCTCCTGATTTTGGTGAGGTTGTAGCTTCTTTTATCTAGAATTTCCTTTGGGGGCTTTGGGAGTGAGGGTTTTCCCTGCATGCCCCAGGCCCCATCTGGCATCTGGAGATAGTGGGTTGGGAGCTCACAGAGGTGTTGGCTCCTGCCACTGCAAATGGAGGCTGAGGTGGGTTTGAGGGTCTGACAGTGGATGTGACACAAGACCAGTCCAGAGGGCAGAGAGCTGCTACAAGGGAGCAAAGCAGAGGCACCCAGCACAGAGACAGCAGGGCCAGCAGGTAATCTTCCTTTTTTCCTTTTATTGCCTTGTTTTTCCCCTTTTTCTGATGAGGTGTCACAGCTGGGGAAACCTTTACTGTGCCCCCAAACCAGCCTGTGTCAGATGGGGAGCTGCTGGCACCCAGGACAACCATGCAGCAAAGTAGAACTGGTTTGGGTTGGAGGGTTCCACCCCCTGCCATGGGCAGGGACACCTCCCACCAGCCCAGGCTGCTCCAAGCCCCATCCAGCCTGGCCTTGGACACTCCCAGGGATGGGGCAGCCACAGCTTCTCTGCCCAGCCTGTGCCAGGGCCTGCCCACCCTCACAGGGAAGGATTTCTTCCTAATACCCAATCTAAATCTCCCCTTTTTCAGCTTAAAGTCATTCCCTGTGTTCTGTCCCTCCATCCCTTGTCCCCAGTCCCTCTCCAGCTCTCCTGGAGTCCCTTTAGGCACTGCAAGGGGCTCTCAGGTCTCCCTGGAGCCTTCCCTTCTCCAGGTGAGCCCCCCCAGCTCTCCCAGCCTGTCCCCAGAGCAGAGGGGCTCCAGCCCTGGGAGTTGCCCAAGAGACCTTCCCAAGCCCCTTCTGGGAGGAAAAGCAGCACCCAGGGCTTTGCCTGCAGCCCTGTGGGAGGGCCCATATCCCGATTTTAATCACTGGGGGATTGCCCAATGCCGAGCTGAGCTCTGCCCGCTGCCGCAATTCCCAGGGCTCCCAGCAGAAGGACTGCTCTCTGCCCCAGTTAGTTCCTCTGCCATGGCCAAAGCTGAGGGACTGGCACCCGGGCAGGAGGTGGGAAGCTCGGGGTTGGGGTGCTGTCATGATGCTCCCCGTGACTCCCACCTGTTGCCTGTGCCAGCAGCGGGCAGCGAGGGGGCTGGCCGTGCCAGCCGGGGCACAGCCAAGGCGGTGCACAGGGCTCACCAGCCTTTGGGAGGCCACCACGGAGCTGCCAGAGGTGCTCAGGGTGCCAGCAGAGGTGCCCTGGCTGCTGCCAGCTCTGCATGGGACAGGAAGCTTCTCACCCCTGCAGGTAGCGTGGTGCTGTGTGCTGCCTCTGCACTCGGGGGCTGAGGGGCGGGGGTGTCTCTGCTGGTGCAGAGGGGCAGTCGTGGCTGAGCCGAGGTTCACACAAACGTGATGAACAAACCTCTCTTTGCTGTATTTTTTCCCCCTTTTGGGACATTAAAGGATGGATTGCTTGGCATTTCAGCTCAAGGCAACCTGTGTGTGCACACACTGATGAGAGCCTGCTCTGTCACACCCCCTTATGATACTGGGTTTAGGGATCTGATGTGGAGAAGTGCTGACCTCAGGGCCTTGTGCTCCACCATGTCCTCTCCCACAGTGACTGGTCAATGCTGAAGAAGTTCCAGTTTCTAAATCTCTGTATCTTCCAAGCAGAAGGTGTGTTTCCCACCTGTCAGTGGTTGCTGTTTCCCAGCAGTGCCTGTGCAGAGCACGTGCTCTGGGTTATTTTTTTCACCATTGTGACATCATGGGGTGGAAATTTGGGGGGGGGTTTGCTGCTGTGATGCTGGAGCTCCTTCCTCCACCCTGCAGGCAATGAGCTCTGTTTTTCCATGTGCTACCCCCGTGCTGAGGCACAGCTTCACAGACCCCAGGGGGGTGTTGGTAAAAGGTATTGCATTACAGATGTTGCCCCCCCTCACTTCGGGGAGGGATGTTGAATTATGGTGGAAATCCAGTGGATCCTTGACCCTGACGATTGGAGCAGAAACCCCTATGGCCAGTTATCATTAATATATTGGGGGGTTAATGTGCAGTAGTTTGGTGCCTTTCCTGGTGTGGTCCAGGCTCTGCAGGATGCTGGGCTGCTTTGCAGGGGTTGGAGTGTACTCCTCCAACAGCTCTTCAGGGCACAGCTTCACTTTGCTCATTGTCTGGCAGTGCTGGGGAAGGGTCTGGACCCCCCTGGCCCCAGACTGAGCCCCTCCCTCCCCTGTCCCCCTGCCCATGGGATGAGTCAGCTCACTGTGGTACTGAGGGAGTGTGGGTGGCCTGGGCTGTGTTTTGGTTCACACCAGACCAGCTCAGCTGACTCATCCCAGGGTCTCACAGCATGTTTCTGCTGCTGGTGGTTTGAGTTGCACAGTGTGACACACATTTGTCCCCCAGCCAGTCCCCCTCAGCCTGCCCAGACACCTCCCTGATGTTTCCTTCCCTCTCCCGGTGGTGTGGCAGCACCCTCGGAGGGCATCAGCAAGGCAGAGGTGGGAATAGAGGTGGGAAGAGCTGATGTTGCCTCCCTCCCTCTCTGCATCCTTTATCCCCAGCAATAAAAACCTTAATCTTGCCATACAGGCTTGCAGTGCTGGGCTTGGAAAATGTATTAATGGCATGAGCATGACATGAACGTGCTGAAGAGAGTCCTGGAAGCGCTGGGGGTTCCTCAGGGCTCCTGTTGGAAGAGGAGGAACTTCCCAGGGGCCTGGCCCCACGAGGCCACAGCAGTTTCCAGGCACTGCAGTGTGCCAGGGGGCCCAGAGCTGGTGTGTGTGCCCTGAGCAGGGGCAGCACAGCTTGCAGCTCTGCCAGCACAGTTCTGCTCAGGTGAGGAGTCTCGACATGCAGCTTCTCATTTTGGTGCCATTGACCAGCTGGATAATTGTCTTTGTCCTGCCCCACGGGGCTTTCAATATTTTTGCCTATATTGTGAAGGATGAGACGTGATCTGTGTTGTCAATCTTCTTATTTTCCTGAAATAAGTCGAAGTATTGTTTTCCCTTGGGAGTTATTCGGGCCCCTGTTCTCTGGCAGTCCTGGAGGTTTTAATTTTATACAACTAGCATTTTGTAAGTTTTAGAGGTTTGTTTTGACTTTGTTTTAATTAAATTGCTATAACCTGGGGGAAATCTTTTGGCTTCATTTAAATGGAAAGCCTTATTCGGAGTAAATCCAACATCCCTGTCTCGCTGGTGATTGTGCCCTTCAGAGTTTCGACAGGAAAAGTTACAATTTGACTCCGGGCTCGAAAGTTTGCAATCATTGGCTGCAGCAGCCTTGGTGGTGTAAGAGGATTACGTTAATCTATTGTTTGGGAGAGGAGTGAGATTTTAATAGACTCTGTTTTGATGCAGAAACGGGATAATTACTGGGTGAGAGGAGAGAAGGAAAAGGCTGGAAGTGGAACTGGGAGCCTCTCTGGGCTGTGTGCCTGGCCCTGGGCAGCCCTGGGCACTTCTCTGGGGAGCAGGGAGGATGCAGATCCCTTGGGGTCTGAGCATTGTCTCCTCCTGGACACCTTCTCCACCACACAAGCCCATGGCTGCCAGGCTGGATCTGCTGCCTGGTCCCAACAGTCCAGGAGAGTTTGGGTTGGGAAGCCCTGGCAGGGGGAGCTGCTCAGCACTGTGCTGCCCTGTCCCTGGCATCAGTGGAAGGGCTTCATACAAGTCAGAGGGAAACTCAAGGTCATGGATGAGTTGTTTCCCAGAGAGGAAGAAATTCTTCTTGTGAGGGTGGGCAGGCCCTGGCACAGGTTGGGCAGAGAAGCTGTGGCTGCCCCAGGCCAGGTTGGATGGGTCTGGCAACGTGGGCTGGTGAAAAGTGTCCCTACCCATGGCAGGGGGGTGGAACTGGATGATCTTTGAGGTCACTCCCACCCCAAACCATTCTATGATTCCATGATTCTGTGATGTCTCCATAATTCCCTTCAAAGCAGGCCATGCTGAGTGCTGAAAGGCTGTCACTTGGATGCTTGTCCTGCTCGTTCTGACGTGCAGGAGGTGACCTGCCCTGCCTGGCTGGTAACTGAATTCTGCTCCCTCTCCAGCCTGTGGGCACTGGTGCCACCCCAGGAGGGATCAGCCCCGAGCCTGGCTTTGTCCTGGGCAATATCCATCAATCACAGGGGCTTAGGAAGCTGCAGGCAGAGTGAAGGGAACAGCAGAGGCTCCATGAGCAGCCACCCCGGTGTTTGCAGGATCAGGAGGAGTGGGGAGAGTAGAACACAAAGTGAGAATTGCCCCCTGGGTTGGCAGGTGGGCACAACCTCTCCAGCCCTTTTCTGCCTCTTCTTTCTCCGGCCAGGCTGCTGTGAGTCCTGGCCCCTTTTGGGAAGGATGGGGGATTGTGATTCTCCCAGGACCCTTCAGGACAAAGTGTCCAGCCCTCAGCTGGATGAACACACCCTGTGGTGGGTGGGCAACTGGTTCATGGGGTGGGCACAGAGGGGGACAGTGAGTGGGGTGACATCAGGCTGGGGACCTGCCACTGGTGGGTTCCACAGGGCTCCATCCTTGGCCTTCATCCTGTGCTCTTCATCATGTTCATCAGTGACTTGGACACAGCACTGGAAGGGACAGGGAGTGAGTTTGCAGGTGACCCAAAACTGGGGGGAGCTGTTGGGTCCCCCGAGGGCAGGGGGGCCCTGCAGGGAGAGCTGGGCAGCTCAGAGGGCTGGGAATCACCAACCAGGGGACATCCAACAAGGGGAAGGGCCCGATTCTGGCCCTGGGATGGGGCAACCCTGGCTGGATGGACAGACTGGGAATGAGAGGCTGGACAGCAGTGCCAGGAAAGGGACCTGGGGAAATGTTTTAAAATTTACTGATGCTTAATTATTAGGACAATATGAAACCATCTTGCAGATCTTGTAAGCTGGAACAGACACCAAGTGGGATGACTATGCTCCTAATTTAAAGAGTTTAAAACCAGGTGGGATGAAGCCACACTCCCTGTCTGCTCTGTGTCCCATCAGTGGGTGGGGGTGACTTCTCTGTGCTTTTTGTCTGATGTGCCAAAGAAGTATTTTGTTGTTGTCCTGGTCAGTGGCCAGTTGGCCCCGAGTCAGCAGTGCCTGGAGCCAGGAGGGCCATCCCTGCCCTGGGGGGCATCAGG
>VXBX01004329.1:109548-124681 GCA_013400415.1 Scytalopus superciliaris
GGAGGGTTTGGATGATGCTCTGGGGCACAGGGGGTGACTCCTGGGGATGGGGCTGTGCAGGGCTGAGGGTTGGATTTGGTGATCCTTGTGGGTCTCTTTCAACTCAACATGTTCCGTGACCCCGTGACTCTGAGATTCTGTGATTCTGGGGCTCTGTGTCCTTGCTAAGGAAACCCTTGTAACACCACCCATAGGTCTGACAGACACTGTGGGGAGGAGGAACTGCTTGTGGGGAGCCGGGTGTGGGAAGGGGCTGCTCCTCCTCGGGGCTCTGCTGGCTGTGGATGCAGCAGCCCTATCGATTGGGCCCCCTGGCTCTCCGAGCCTGGAGACTGCTTGCTTCATATTGATCACAATTTTTCTCTGAAGACTGATGAAGTTTGCTGGGCTCTAATTGCAAGAATTATCCTCCTTTCCATTTTCTGAAATCCTTGATCATGTTAATGGGTTTTCCAATTTTTGCTTTGGGTTTTGCGAGGGCTCGTCTTTAGAGGGAGAAGAACGACTGGTGAATGCTGAGCTGTGTCTGTTCCCAGGCTGGCTGAGGATGTGGCATTACACATGTCCCAGTTTGTCCCACTGGAAGAATTGACAGAATGTGGGGATTTTGCCCCTTTCGATTTAAAAGAACCACAGAATCACAGAATATCCCGAATTGAAAGGGAATCAAAAGGATCATCGAGTCCAACCCCTGGCCCTGCACAGACACCCCAAAATCCCACCATGTGCCTGAGAGCCTTGTCCAAAGGCTCCTTGAGCTCTGCCAGCCTTGGGGCTGTGACCACTGGGGAGCAAATGAGACTTGGGAGGATCTCCAGCAGTGGGGGGGACAGAGCAAAGGTGACCACATACAGCATGGGAGGGCAGAGACAGCACCCCTAAAACAGCCCTGCCAGCTCTGAATGTCCCCAAATTATCCTGTCTTTGTTTCTCCTTTTGCTGTGTTTCCCCCCAGCACCTCACCGTTAATGTTTGATACTTTCTTCAGTCCTTTTGAACTCAACAAACTATTTTTAGGAGGGATCAACCAATTTTCTCTCTCTTTTTTCACTTAGCAAGTATCTAAAAGCTCCTGTGACTCCTTCAGCTGCCTGTGTTGCTGGCTGCTTTTTCCTGCCCTTATCTCTTCCCTGCCAGCCTGAGCCAGGTTTTTGTGCAGCCATCAGGGAGCAGGCACAGGAATGGCCGTGCTTTGGGAGGTAATTGTCCCTGTGTGCGACGTGATTTAACTGCACAGTGCCGGGGAGGGGGGGGAAACCTTTTGAAGTGGGATGAAATAGCTTGGCAATTTCCATCGATCTGGGGGGGTTAAAAAGGGAATTGGGTTTCACAAGCACGCACATCCCACGCTGCTCCCCAAGGGGACAGATGCTGATGAGCTGCTGCAGGTGGGTGACCGGCTCAGCCTCAGTGTCCATGGGTGGGAGCTGTGGCTGCCTCTGTGCTGCCAAACGGGCTGGGGTTGGTGGGGCTCCTGCCTCTGCCTGCTGGGTGCTTCTCTGGAAAGGAGAGTCTCACAGAATCATAGAAGGGACCCACAAGGATCGTGAGTCAAACTCCTGGCCCTGCACAGACACCCCAACAATCCCACCCTGTCCCTCAGAATGTTGTCCAAATGCTTCTTGAGCTTTGCCAGCCCTGGGGCTGTGCCCACTGCCCTGGGGAGCCTGGGCAGTGCCCACCACCCTCTGGGTGAGGAACATTTCCCTCATACCCAGCCTAACCCAACCCTGACACAGCTCCAGCCATTCCCTGGGTCCTGTCAGTGGTCACAGAGAGCAGAGATCAGAGCTGCCCCTCCTGGGGAAGCTGCAGACCCTGGTGAGGTCTGTGCTCCATCTCCTCTTCTCCAGCTGAACGAGCCAAGTGCCCTCAGCTGCTCCTCCTGCCCCTTCCCTGCAAGACCCTTCACCACCTTTGCAGCTCAAGGCTCTCCCTGTGTAATTCCCTGCCGTTCCCATGAGCTGTAAGTTGGGCAGCACCTCTGGATTTGCTGCTGGAATTGGAGTAACTGTGCTCAGTGAGTTGTGGTGCAGAGATCCTCGGGGCAAACGAGGAGATTGATGGGGTTGGCTCATGGCAGGTGTCGGCCCTGCAGTGTGTGTGTAATGCAATAGAGCTGACAATTACAGCAAAGTGCCTGCTTAGGCTGAAATTATAGAGTCTCTCACATACTCTGAGCTTTATTACAGCTGTGCTAAGATGGAGCACTTCCTGGAGGGTCTCACAGCTCTGCCAGTAAGTGTGTGTCCTCCCAGGGCTGTGCCGTTCCCACGAGTCGGCTCCAGAGGTCTAAGGTCGTGTTTCTCTGGGGCTTTGGGCACCAGGCAGGACCTGTGGTGTGGTGTGTCACTGTGGGCTCGTGTTTGCACTGAGCATGGGCACATTTAGAACCGTGATGGAATGATCTGATTAATTCCTGATGGAATTGTTAAGGCTGGAAAAGCCCTCTGGGACCATCAAGTCCAACTGTTACCTCAGCACTGCCAAACCCACCACTCACCCATGTCCCCTCACAGGGAAGGATTCCTTCCCAATATCCCATCTATCCCTGCCCTCTGGCACTGGGAAGCCATTCCCTGTGTCCTGTCCCTCCATCCCTTGTCCCCAGTCCCTCTCCAGCTCTCCTGGAGCCCCTTTAGGCACTGCCAGGGGCTCTCAGGTCTCCCTGGGGCCTTCCCTTCTCCAGCTGAGCCCCCCCAGCTCTCCCAGCCTGTCCCCAGAGCAGAGGGGCTCCAGCCCTCAGAGCATGTCCATGACCTCCTCTAAATTCATTCCAGTGCCTCCTGTGCATCTATTTCTTAAATCAGTTCATACTTGGATTTAACATGTTTCTTTGCATGCACATGGTGATAATTGGTTTTGAACATCCTGTGAAATAACGTATTCCTGTTTTATTTTTATAGGTATCCCACACCATTTGATGGCTCTCTGGTACACTGGGTTAACTGGCAGAGAAAAATAGGGCCTCAGTCACTGTTATTTAAAACAGGGTGGGAGAAATTTATTTCCTAAACCCCAAGAATGAGTGCTCAGAACTTAAAAAAAAGAAAGGTGATTATCACAATTCTTCGTTGTTGGCTCCATGTGAGGTGTGACAGGGAGCTGATGTCTGACATCAGTGGACAATTTTTAGCAGTTTGGAAAATTCCTGCCCCAAACTCCTTTGAAGTTCCCATGGTGCTTCCAGGTGACTTCCCAGGTAACTTGGAGAAGCCAGTCCCTCCCCCGCTGGCACTAAGAGAAGGCTCATGAGAAATCCTCTTCCATCTGTGATGGAACATCTGAGGACACGGATGTTCTTGGTGGAATAAGAAGCTTTCTCTCACTCTGTTCTGGGGATCACAGCAGGTATTTTTCCCTCTCAGGGAGAGGGACTGATGACAGCAGATGGGAACTGGGTTACCAGGACCCTCACAGTCCTTCTCCCATTATGAAATGGCCCCTTTGGGCACAGGACATCCCAGGATGAGCAGGCAGCAGTGCCTTCTGCTCCAGGCTCTGTTCCTCATGAGCTGCTGGGGCCCTGCCTTCTCCTCTGGCCAGTCTGGCTGCTTTCCTAGACTGTTCTCACTGCTTAATGTCCCACCTGCTGTCTAGGACTGCACTCCTGCATCCTGCTGGACTCTCCTCCACGTTGCTGGAGGACCTCAGTGGAGGCAGCAGTGTCTGCTCTCCAGGTGTCAGCCAGCCTGGGAAAAGGCTACATGGAAAGGGAGCCTTCAGCCAGCCAAGGTTTTGCTTGTAGAAGTGGGGTGGCTGCTCCCAGCATGGCTTAGACGTGTCCCACCTGCTTCCCCCAAGCCCTGGGAGCTCGGGGGAGCATCCCCTGTGCCGTGCTGGGGGAGGGAGGAGCTGCTGGAAGCGGGGCTGGAAGGGGAGAGGGATGTGTCAGCTGCTGAGCTGCTCTCAGGATGCAGCTCCCCAAAAGAGCCAAGCCTGGAGAGCTTAACTGGTGTTGAGTGGTCTGGGTGTGGAGAAACAGGGCTGGAGCCTTCTGGCACTGCAGGAGTGGATGGAGAAGCTGTCTGCTCCGAAGAACCCCCTCTTCCTCCTTCCCTGCTTCTGCCTATCCACACTTAGGAAGTGTAATCCGAGTAACAGCTGCCTGGGGAAGCCACAAAGAGGCAACCAGATCTGGTTTGCTTCTCCCAGGCTCAGGAGCACAGTGACTGGAGGCTGTGAGGATCCTCTGGGGATGGGGCAAGGGCCCATTTCCAGGGCTGTCTGGCTTGTGTCGCTGTGCTGACCGGGCACAGGAGCTGGCAGAGATGCTGCCCAGTTCACACCTGGGTGTCTGGGTTGCTGGGAGGTAGCTGGGATGATTCCAGCCTGGAAAAGCATAGTGGCTGTTTGCAGGCTAGCACTGGTGCTGGTTCCCATGTCTTTGCTGTGTTTGGAGGGTTTTGAAAAGGGGAATGTTGGTCTCTAGGGCCCAAACCAGTGAATGTACAGGAATGTGTGCAATGGGCACAGACAACCAGGCTGTGTTTGACTTGTGAGGGTATTTTTCTCCTCCCAAATGCTGCAGCCAGAGGTGTGAGATGCCCGTGCCAGTGTCTCAGTGCTGTGTGTGGCCGTGCTCTGCATCCCCTGGCACACACAGTCCCAGCGCCCTATGGGTGCTGATTTCTGCTTTAATGTCTCCTCTGCAGCTTCTCTTAAAAATCAGTTTATGTCTCCTGCAAATTAAACTACTGTTTCCCCTTATGAAGCATTTCCTTGCACTGCTAAGTTGAAGGAAGAAGCTGTCGCATGGCTGAGGATGCGGCTGCGAGCCCGGCACAGCAGCTCGTTAACGGGAAATTAGGGAGGGTTCAGCAGGATCTCAGCAGATTGCCTCTGCTGCTTAATAGGAGGCACCGAGCTCCTCTGGGAGCCAGCTGGTGTGACAGCCCTGCCTGAAGGGCTCATCAGCCAGTCCTTGAGCAAGGAAGGGCCTGAGGGCTGTTCCATGTCCTGGGGGAAAGGAGACAGTCCTTCCCTTGCCCTAAGCCACCAGAGGAAAAGCAGAGACTAAAACTCAGATGAGACATGTGAGAGCTTGTGCTGGTTGTGCTTCCAGCCAGATGGATCCCAGTCAGCCTGGTCCAGGGCACTGGGCTGCACTGGGCGGGGCTGTGGGCAGTAATCCCCTCTGGAGTATCAGTTTTTGGGCACAGATGGAGGTGCTTATGGAGTCGTCTGGGCTTTCAGGTGCACTCAGCTTATCCAGACGTGAGGTTTCACGAAGGCAGAGGTTCCTCCTGTTTGTTTTCCAAGTGCTGGGCTCATGGATTAAGCTTTGCAGCCCTGTTGGAGTCCTGACTCCCTGCTGAGAGCTGTGTCTCCTACCTATCCTCCCTCGAGGGGGTTGCAGAAGTGTGGGGTATTCCCCGTGCAGCTGGAATGCTGGGGAAGGCTGGCACATCCCTGGCCATAGGATTGTCCCCCGTGCAGCTGGAATGCTGGGGAAGGCTGCTTTGCTTCTTGGATTTTGTGTCCATGAGTCTGTCTAATCTTCCCGCTGGTTTTTCTACAGTCTTCCAAATCGCTCTTTTGTCCCCAAAGAATTCTGCTTTGCAAATGCCAGAGGAGGATCCCTGGGGCAGCATCGCTGCTCCTCTGCCTTCTCATCAGGTGGTGGGAGGAAAAGGAGAAGAGAGGGATTCAAATTAACTCCGCTCATCCTCCCCGCTCCTCCCGCTGCCCTATCCATCCCCTCTCCTGTTGCCTCGGCCTGGCTCAGGAGCAGATAACATCACCTGTGCCGGGTAACTCTGCCGTCCTGCTGCCAGGGTGTGTGTGCCTCAGCCCAGCCGCCTCCGCGAGAGCCGGCGTTGTGCCTTTTCCCACAGCACGGGAACAAGAGTTTGTGCCCTTCTGCCTCCCTTTCCCTGCTCTCCCCCTCGGCCGCTTCCCGCTGCCTCCCGCCGGCCCCCTCCGCTCTGCTCCGGCTCCTCTGACCTCCTTTGACGTGTTGCATTTCACGGCGCCCGGTAACGGGGAGCCGATGGCAGATAAGCGGGGTGTCCGCGTTCCCGGCCCCCGCCGCGCAGCGCCTGCTCTGCCCTCGCCGCAAAGCCAGCGCTTTTAGGAGGCGCCCTGGACCCCTCCCCGGCAGCGGTGGAGCCCCTCGGAGGGAGAAGGTGGGAGACAAGGCGGGGGGGGGATTGGCCGTGTTGGAGCAGCGCGTAAACAGCTCGGATTCGGGCAGCTGTGCGAGAGGAGAGAGGCTCGGCTCTCCCCTCCCCGCACCGTGCCGGGGAACCGTGTGGAGGTGCCGGCGGGACCCCCCGAGCACCGGCAGCCCCCGCTTTGTGTGCGGGTGTGCGCTCCGAGCGCCGGGATGAATGAATGTCAGCGCCCGGAGCGGGAGGCGGCGGGATGAGATGCTGCGAACAAATTATCCCTCCCAAAAAGCGCGGGCGGGGACGATGACGGTGGCTCTGCGGGTCACAAACAGCTGGCGGGGGTGGCCGTGGGGCTGTGGGGTTGTGCTCCGCGGGGCGCACCAGGCTGCTCAGGCATTTAATTCCGAGCGAGAAGCCCAGGGGGAAAGGAAGAAGAGGGAAGGAGGGAGGGAAGCGGAGCTGAGGCAAGGTTTTCGGCAGTGGATGGCCATCCCTCGTGCTGAGCGAGCTGCTTGCAGGGGATGGCTCTGAGCAGGGAGACATGAATGGGAGTTGTTTGTTTTTTAACATGGCATCCACACCGGAGGGATAAAAGGACGTGCAGGTAGCCTGGAGCTCTGCCAGCTGAGTTAACACCAGTTTTCCTTGTTTTCTCTCCTGGCGTGGCTGGGAGTTGCCGTCAGACACCCCTTCCCCTGGATGTGCTTCACTGACTTCATCTGGCTTTGCTCCGTGGGGCTGGAGCGAGGTTTGGGTGTTTTTTTTTTTCTGAAGCCCTTGTTTTTCCTCCGCCCAGCTGGCGTCAGGCGCTGAGGATGCAGAGACAAGTGCTCCTGACTAGGGAAGGGCTGGCAGGAGGATTTCCCTTCGGGTTCGCAGCATCCCTGTGCCTGCTGTCTGCTATGGAAAGGCTTTGTGCTGGAGCGTGGGGAGCAGAGCCCGCAGGTGACCTCTAACTGGATCAGCCTCGCTTGCTTTGAATGTCTGTCCCTCTCCTTGCACTCAGGTGTTCGGTGACAGGCTGGAAAATCATGGTAGGTAGGTGCTGCCAGAGGCTAAGGGTGCCTTCTGCTTTGGAAAACAGGCAGGGACGAAAACTAGTGGACTCTGAATAGCCTCAGGAAGAGCAAGTGAGGATCCTTCACAGGAAGAGCAGTCAAGGATCCTCTCCACCTGGTCGACACACGCTGTAAGAACAGATCCTTTGGAAATTCATCTGAACTGCCGATTTCTTGGGTTTTCTCATCGCCTCCGATCAAAGAGCATCCCCTCCCTCATCCGAGGGCCACCACAGCCGCCTTGGGCCACCTCTCCTGCCCAGTGCCACTCGCTGTGGGGGCTCACAGACCTGTGCCAGCGCTCCTGAGGGGTCCTTTCCAGCGGGCACTATTCATTTCCCCCCCTCCTCCTTAGCTCAGCTCTGCAGCATCGCCCTAAACACGCGCGCAGCCACCGGCCGCTCTGAGCCGTCACCTGCGGCTGCCTCAGCGACACAGGACTTGGTACCCTCCCGATCCTTGGCATCGCTGTGGGGCACGCTGTGGACTGTCCGAGGAACTGCGGGCTGAACTCCTCCTGCCTTGTGCCGGCTCTCTGTGGCTCCGCTCGCTGCCGGTGCCGTGGCTGAGGGCACACGCAGGGTGTAGCATGCGCGAGGGAGCGGGGGGACACGGGGCCAGCGGCGGGCGCGCCCCTGGATGCTGCAGGAGCCATGGCTTCGTTCGGGAAGCTGACGGAATACTTCAGCCTGAGGAAGTCGAGGCCGGAGCTGCGCTCCAGGCGGTGGGGCCGGCGGAGCGGGAGCTGTTGCTGTAGTGTCGTGGAGTGCAGGTACGGGGTGCCCGTGACCCGACTGTCCTGGTGCCTCCGGGTGTGCCCGGGGGCGGGGGGGGGAGGTGCAATCCTCGGTGCTTTGCTTCCCGTTTCACCTCTCCTGGGGCTGCGGAGAGGGCTGGGAGCAAGCCAAGGGCTCTGGCAGCATCACCCGCTCCTGTGTGGGGCTCCCCAGTGGCTCGTTGCTGCAGGATGTCTCCAGCAGTCTGTGACCTGGCATCCCTGCCCAGGGCACGTCCCAGGTGTCGGTGTCACAGCTCGGGTGTCTGCTGGGTGACCACGTGCGCCTGTACCCGCCTCTGTCTGCTGCTCTCTGCGTTGTGCTGCTGTGTCTCCACGTTAGAGGAGCAAGGTTATTGCGCCAAAGTCGCCCTTCCCTCCTCCTGTCCCGTGCAAAATCCTCGGGGGCGGCAAGAAGTGGCTTCTCAGGTGAAATTAAACCTGCGTGTGTGAGGTGCTGGTGGGGCCTCCTGGCACGTAGGAGGGGTCAGGAGGGTCTGGGCTGTGCTCAGGGACGGGGCGCAGGGGCCAGGGGGCTCAGGCAGACACACAGTTCATTGTCAGCTCGTTCAAGGTATGGATTGATGAGGGGAACGCGCTGGGGATGAGGAGCATTGGGCTGATTGGAAATCCCCTGGGACCATGCTGCCTTTGGAGTGCTCAGGGTCCTGTTGAGGGGGGTGCACATGTCCTTGTTTTGCACGTAAATGCAGTTATTGCAATTAAGAAAATTGCTCTGTGCCTGACTGGCTCTCCTTGCATGTTATGAGCAGCCCGTAGGACGCAGGACACGCTTGTCATTCAGTGCTGCTCTGTGGGCTTTTCCCCCTCCGTGTGAGCTCAGCCTGAGCCCTGTGTGTCCCCAAAACCTCCTGCTCACCTGCACATGCTGCTTCTGGAGGGCTGGGGGTCTGTTTAGGGACACACAGGGCAGAAACCGGCACCGAGGTATTCACTCATCATCTTCCCTGTGCCTGCTCCTTGCTGAGCACCTCATACTCTGGAAAGGTTATTAAAGTATCTACAGATGAAAAAGAAGTTGGAGCCCCTCCCGCTGCTGTCCGTGTTGCTGCTGAGACGGTGAGACGTGCCGAGGCGTTGCTGTCTCCCCTCTTCCCTCGGTGCTGAAGGAGTCGCCTCTCCCTGCTCGCTCGTTTCTCCGGAAACACGGAAACATTCGGGGCTGAGCCAGGAGCTTTGTTCTGCTCCTTTTTGGCATCGTGGACAGAAACCCTGGTTTGAGCCCTCAGGTTTTGCTTTGCTGGTGCAGAGCTGGTGTGAGGACGGTGGGTTAGCCGGGTGCGGCTGAGAGCACACTGTGCCTGGGCTTCGCTGGGGTGGAGCTGAGCACGGGCCACGTCTCTGGCCCCACGAACATCAGGAGATCCACAGCCTATCGATGCCCCGTGCACAGCCCTGCACCTTGGGTTTTGGGGTGAGCTGGGTGGTTTCCTGCATAATGGGAGATGTCATGGTGCTTTCAGAGCTGTGGGACGTGAGCCACAAACGTGGCATCGCTGGTATGTAGCTCACACACCACATTTTCTATGGCTATGGGGCTCTGAGCAAGGTCTAGTGGAAGGGCTCGGGCACACGGTGTGACTTCTGAGCACGGCCAAGAGTTGGTGATTATTGTGGGTCTCTTCCAACCCGTCTGATTCTGTGAATGTGTGTCCCTGCCTGTCAGGGGGGTGGAATGAGATGGGCTTTAAGGTCCCTTCCAACCCAAACCATTCCGTGTCTGAGCTCTCCCCTCCTGCAGGAATGTGGCTCGCTGTGCATCAGCCGTGACTGTCGCGGTGCTGCCTGTCAGAGCTCAGCTCCAAGCGGGGCTGGTGGGTGAGCTTTCCCCAGGCAGGAGTTTCTCCCTGTTCCTGGGTGCTCTGGAGGGGCCACCCTCGAGCTGCAGCCCTGTTTTGTCCCCTGGGCCATGTAGCTGCTCCAGGGCTGGATCTGAACGTGTGGACAGTGTTTCTGGTGCCCCCAACTCCCCCAGGGACAGGGCTCAAGTGTCCCTGTGGATACTCAGCCCATTCCCTTGATTGCACACGGTTGATTAGGGAAGTAAAACCAAGTGCTGATTGAAGCGTGGGATGCTTTGAAATCAGTGTCACTTTTCACCCCACCTACTTGAGCTTCTGCCTGTTTTTCCCCCCTCCAGTGTCTGTTCATGGAGAAGTCCCGGGAAGTCTTCCCAGCTGTGATCCAAAAAGCCAACACAAGGCAGCTGCTGCCATGTCTGATGCTGTCCTTACTCTAGATGATGCTTTTTCCAGCCCTGTTGAGCAGCTTTCTGCTTTTATTTCATTTCTGCACCCTAAAACGGGCAGATTAAGCACAGAAACAAGATGCTCAGCTCCCCTGTTTCCATGTGCATGGATGTCCCAGAGATCCTGTACCCTGGGCTCAGCAGGGTGATGTCTGAGAGCCCTGCCCACAGCCCTGCTCTGGTCTTGCTTGGGGCAGCCAGGCTCCCAGTGTGCTTCCCAAAGCTGTGTGATCCCCTGGGACCACAGGGAACAGACGTAGGCAGGTGCTCAGTGGAGAGGATGCACTGACTGGGGTTATTAAAATCTAAATATAGTGGTCCCACGCTTTCTCATAGGACCTAACAGGAATCAGCAGGTGTGCAGTTATGGTTTTAAATAATGCTGCATTTTTAAACTACACCTCCAGATAAAGCCACACGAGTGAGGTGGGGTGAGTGAGGCTGCTGGGCTTCAGGATTTGTGGGCAGGAGAGAAGCCCAGCGAGAGCACCGTCTCGTTCGGGTCCTTTTGCTGCAGGAGCTCTCCAGCCTTCGGTGTTCCCTCCTGCTCTGCCACCACCTGTGGCTCAGAGCCGTGTTGGGATTTGTGTTCTGTCAGCTGGAGGCTTCTGTGGCCCGAGCCGTGCCAGCTGTGCCCGGCAGGAGGGCGAATGCCCCGCTGTGGAGCTGCGGCACAGCAGCCTCGTGCTGTTTAATCAGCTGGGTGGCAGGACCCGAGGGTGACAAGGTGTGACAGCAGGTCCCTGTCCTGGGGCAGGGACTGGCAGTGTGAATAAACACCCCAGTCCAGTCCAGCCAAGCCAAGCCAAGCCCAGGAGAGCAGGTGATTTATTTGCAGCAACTTTTGTCTGTCTGGCAGGAGCAGTGATGGATGAAGCCGATCCTGCTGCTGCTGGAGCTGCACTGCTTGGTGTGGGGTGAAGGCCCAGAGCATCTCAGGGATGTGGGGATGTCTCTGGGTGCAGATGCCTGTGGGGGAACCACAGGAGGGTCTGGTGGGGCTTGCTGAGGTTTGGGGGGTTTGTTCTTTGTGTTCTCTCACGGTGCCAGCCTCGAGGTGCTCGTGCCCAGCTGTGTGTTGGCAGGAAGGGCAGAGAGGATCCACTCTGGCATGGAGGACAAATGAAAGGAAAAGGCAGGTTATATGAAATAGCTCTTTTGTTACTGAGTTATTTATAAATTGAAATGTCTGGACAATTGATTTGGGGTTCCTGCAGCTCTTGAAAGTGGATCAGAACATCATGGAAGGGCGTTGTGCTGTAACTGAGCTGAGAAAATGGCCCTGCTCCACTCTGAGTGTCCTGTCCAGGGGTGGCTTTTCAGAGGCATTTTCTCCCCTAGGCAGGAACTCATGGGCTGATTCAGTGGCTTTTTCTGTTGGGCCAGGACAGTTCTGGGATAGATCCACTCACCTGGCTTCAGGAGGTTGATGTCTGTTCCCCCTTTTGAGGGCTGCCACCTCTCCCCATCTCTGTGGTGCCCAGACTCCCATCTCTGCAGAGGGGTGTCCATGTTCTCCGCTGGGATCACTGCCTAGTTATGGAAAAGGAGATCTTCAGGATGGAGGAAGAGGAGGGAGAGATTTGTGCCTGGGTTTGGATCCTGCATCCTTCTCCTGGGGGAGACCTTCAGCCTTGGAGGCAGCAGAGCTGATGAGCCCTGAAAACTCGGGGGGTAAAGATACTGTCTCCTCAGAGGGCTCCAGGAGAGGAGCTTTTCCCTGGCTTGGGGTGTCCTGTGGTGAAATCCAGGGAAGCTAAACTTGGGCCCAGGGAGGAGAGGGGGTTGGATCATGCTGAGGGACGAGCAGGCAGGCTGGGTGTTTCCTTCAGGGGTCCACTGCCTTTTTTCTCTGCGCCCGAGTTGGAAGTTGGTGTTAATTAACAATGAATTAAATTATGTAAGAATTAAAGCACACAAAAATTCTGACTTGCCTGGCCTGTTTTTGCCCATGCCATTAGGAAATCTCCAGCTGAAGGGATGGTGCTCCAGGTGATGCTCCATGTTTGCACTCACAGGAGGCAGAGGTGGGGCCGGCTGTCCCTGCTGCTGTCGGCTCAGAGCCCGTCCCAGGAGCTGCTCTGTCCAACCTCCCCTCCTTTGGGGGTGTTTTCCACACTGACATCCTGCCCCACGTTCTGTGCTGTGCAGTTTGATGGGCTTTGAGGTGGGGAGGGGTAGTGGGGAATGTTTTCCTGGCACGATTGTGCTTAGTTGTTTTTTGGGCGCTTAAAAATATCTCCTCAGCTCTGGCAGCACGTCTGTGTTCAGGCACATGGTCGTGATGGGGGAGAGAGGAACTGGCAAGTTTGGGGGCTGGAAAACTGCACTGGAGGAACAATTCCTGTGGTAGCTGCACACAGCATGGGACAGGTAAAGGCTGGCAGGTAGAGATGCTCAAAGGGGCTTCTCTGAGAGCCTCTGCTACGTGGCTGAGTTTGACTGACTCTTCCCACTTGTTTTTTGACACGTTTTGAACAAAACCTTTTTGTTCCCGAATGACATGCCCATATGGAAAGATTCCTGCATTTTAAAGGAGAAAACAAGGAAGGAACTTAGAAGTGTTTTGGGTTAAGTGAGAAGTTTCCACCTGAAATTAGTCACTAAGGTGTCTGTGGCCTTGGTATTCCAAACTTCCCAGCACTGACACTTCCCCTGCCTGCTGGGATGCCAGCAGGAAAGCCTGTGTGGATGCAAGGAGTCATTTTTGCTGCAGCAGATCATTGTAGCCTATTTAAAAATCAATGCCCATCGCTACTGCATGGAAGTGGTTTGTGCTGGGGCTGGAAATAGATCCCAAATCCAGTGTTAGTGACTCAGTCCATGGCCTGTTTCACAGAGGTGCTGAGCACCCCTTCATCCTGTTAACTGGAACGAGCAGTGGACACTCAGCACCTGCACAGCTTGGCTGGGCAAGAACATGAGAAGAGTTTTAGGAGCTGAAAAAAAAGGTCTTGTTCAGCTGGAGAGATGCTGGTGGGGGTCACTGTGCTGGGTCTCGGGGTGTCCTCAGGGCAGCTTGTGTGCTCTTGGCTGAGGCTTGTTTGAAGTGATGCTGGGGGTGCTCAGTCTGGAGAAAAAAAGGCTCCAGGGACACCTGAGAGCCCCTTCCAGTGCCTAAAATGGGATTATAAAGAGAAGAAACGTGACTTTTTACAGAGGCAGACAGTGACAGGACAAGGGGGTATGGGTTTAAACTAAAAGAGGGGACATTTAGATTAGATGTTAGGAAGAAATCCTTCCCTGTGAGGGTGGGCAGGCCCTGGCACAGGTTGGGCAGAGAAGCTGTGGCTGCCCCAGCCCTGGGAGTGTCCAAGGCCAGGTTGGATGGGGCTTGGAGCACCCTGGGCTAGTGAAAGGTGTCCCTGCCCATGGCAGGGGGTGGAACAAGATGGTCTTTAAGATCCCTTCCAACCCAAACCATTCCTGATTCTGTGCCCTGTCCCACCTGCCCTGCTGTCCTGGTGCTGAGGGGTTGTGCCTGTTGGGGCCACCAGGGACTTTGAGCTCTTGAATTTGCCAGCTGCCCCCTCCACCCTCCGTGCTGGTGGTCCATGGTGAGCTGCAGACTGAGCCCTCCTCCCCTCTGCTGTGCCAGCCCTTCCCCAGGCTGTGTGTGCCACGTCCCTGGTGTCTCACAGCAGTGACAAGCTGTCAGACGGGAGCCGTTCTGTGTTGTGAGCAGAGTGGCAGTGCCACGGGAGGAAATGACATTTAGCTTTTGTTGCTTGATTGAGCTGCCTGCGATTTGTATATTAAACCTAAAGAGGCTTTTTAGCTTTGTTCTTCCCTGTTGTTTGCAGCTCCAGGGCTGTGATCTATCAGGAAGGGGCTTGGGGAGCAGCACGGAGAAGAAATCTGTCTCTCCGTCAAACCTGTCCTTGCAAGGGGCCTCTCCACCAAATCCTGCCACATCCTGGTTCTCCCTGGAGGTTTCTGTGCACTGGGGGACACCCTGGGTGTGTTCCCAGTTCCCTCACCTGCTGGTCTCAGCTCTGCAGAGCTCCTGGTGCTGCAGTGGGGTCCTGGTTTCACTCCCTTGGGGCAGGAGGAAGCGATGTGGACAGAGCCAGGCGTGCTCTGGGCCTCTTGATGCTCCTCAAAAACCTGCTCCCATGGCTGCAGGTGTTTAATATCTGTCTCATGAAAGTGCATGCGTGCCTAGGAGCTGGCTGGGAAAACTTCCTGGTGTGACAGGCTGGAAAAGCACACCCGAGCTCTCTTTCATCATCTTTTGGGGCCATGGGATGTGGTTTGCACCCAGCGTTCTCCCTTTCTGCCTGGCTTTGGCCTCCTTTGGAAGTTAGTTTTTGGGCTGGGAGATGAGGTTGGGAGTTGCCTCATTTCTGCACAAGCTGGATTAGGCAGGAGAAAATAACCGGTCATCCTTTATTTGGGAATGGTACTTGGATGGGGTAGTGGGAGGAAGGATAAATGATACCGGTATTAAGGGGAATTGCATACGTCTCCTTCAGCACAAAGCCTTGGCCTGTGAGTCACAGTTGCTCGAAAGACTGTTTGATTCTGATTCCCCCACTGTTTTGGCTCTGAGTCACAGCTGGGTGGGGGCGCAGGTAGGAAACAGAAGCACCGGCACAATCCGCCCCACCGGGATTTGCATGGGGAGGGGGAAGGAAGCGATTCCAGACGGCGGATGGGAATGTTAACAGCTTCTAATCAAAGCGGTGCCTGGCAGAAGGAAGGGCTTTGAGTGGGGTTGTCCCTGTGTGCCCTTCTCTGCCTGCTCCTGCCTGTGTGGGGCATTCCCAGGGTGGGTGGGGACACTGGGAGGTCGCTGGGGCTTGTGGGGACACTGGGAGGCCCTTGGGGTGTGTGGGGACACTGGGAGATCCTTGGGGTGTGTGGGGACACTGGGAAACCTTTGGGGGGGTGGGGGGCCACTGGGCAGCCCCCAGGG
>VXBX01004329.1:124852-153168 GCA_013400415.1 Scytalopus superciliaris
GGGTCCTTGGGGTGTGTGGGGACGCTGGGCAGCCCCGTGGGATGTGTGGGGACACTGGGAGGTCCTTGGGGTGTGTGGGGACACTGGGAGGTCCTTGGGGCATGTGGGGACACTGGGCAGCCCCCGGGGTATGTTGGGACACTGGACAACCTTTAGGGTGTGTGGGGACACTGGGAGATCCTTGGGGTGTGTGGGGACACTGGGAGGGCCTGAGGTGCTTGGGGACACTGGCCAACCTGCAGGGTTTGTGGGGACACTGGGCAGGCCCATGTGTGGGTTTGTGGGGACACTGGGCAGTCCCATGTGTGGGACTGAGCTGGCTCAGGCAGAGCTGGGGAGGAAGGGGAGGGGAGAGATGTTGACAAAAGAGACTCTCTCTGGACCCAGGAAGAAGCATTTCAAAGAGGAAAGGAAAAAAGGACACCACTGTTGGGAATATTTCAAATGGGAAAACTAGAATACTTCATTTAATAATTAAAAAGGGGTTTTTTCCACAAAAATGCTGCATTTTCTCCTGTAGGAATACTTGGCAATTATACAAATTAATGCACAATATTTTTAGTTGTTTTTTTGTTTTTTTGGTTTTTTTGTTTTTTTTTTTTTTTTTGTGAGAGAGAATGCAGGAGGGAATAAGCAGCTCATTCTGGTTCCCTGGCTCTAAGCAGGCACTTTGGGGTGGGGGAAGCAGAGCCCCAGCCCTCATGCCCTACCTGAGGCAGCTCCTGCTGTGGGAACAGCTGCCTGGAGCATCCGTGTGCTTCCAGGGTTGTTTGGGAACCACTGGAGCTGCCATTTGTGCCTGCTGCTTGCCCCTGTGTGCACAGTTTGTGTGGCTGTCTCTGTTACGGCCGTTTTTTGGCTGCAAATCCATGTTTGTGGGAAAAACTGAAAAGTTTCAGTGCATTTTTATGTTGCTTTAAAGAACAAATAGATATAATTTATCACAGTATGATGGACTGGTTTGGAAGGGAGTTTAAAGTCCATCTTGTTCAATCCCCTGCCGTGGGCAGGGACACCTTCCACTAGCCCAGGTTACTCCAAACCCCATCCAGCCTGGCCTTGGACACTCCCAGGGATGGGGCAGCCACACCCTCTTCACTGGGAGAGTGGAAGTTTATTCCAGCTGAGGATTTTCGAGGCTGTTTTTCCTGCAGCAGGGATGTCCATCCTGTTTTTCCTGCAGCAGGGATGTCCACCCTACAGCAGGGATGTGCTTCCCCTGGCAGAGTCTGCCTTGCTCTGTGGGTGCTGAGCTGAAACTGCTCACAGAAGTGGCCAAGTCCCCACCCCTGGGAATGTTCAAAAGATGTGTGGATGTGGCACTTGAGGATGTGGTTTAGTGGTGAGCACGGTGGTGGTTGCTCCTTGATGGTTGGATTTGATGATCTTACAGGTCTTTTCCTATCTTAATGATCCTGGGATTTTGCAGCCAGCCCAGCAGCTGTAGCTGTACTGGGGCT
Organism: Scytalopus superciliaris; assembly: GCA_013400415.1. Classification (NCBI taxonomy): domain Eukaryota; kingdom Metazoa; phylum Chordata; class Aves; order Passeriformes; family Rhinocryptidae; genus Scytalopus; species Scytalopus superciliaris. The sequence goes on from VXBX01004329.1 coordinate 126,313, forward strand.
CTTGCTTGGAAACAGGATCTTTCTGGGCTTTGCTTCCCTGCATCCCCAGCCCAGTCCCGGGGGTTGGTTCCTTGCCCTTGGTGCTGAAGTTCAGTGAGGGGCTGGCTGGGACCAGACTTGAGTTGCTCCTGGAGGATAATTGTCCCCCAAGTGCTCCTGCCTGGTCCCCGTGGCTGCCACGAGCAGGGCTGGCCTTTTTTGTGCTGTTTTGGGTCTGTTTACTCCTGTTCTTCCCATCATGGGAGAGAGAAAATCCACTAACCTGGCCGCTGTTGGAGGGGTCCTTGCTGGAACTCTGCTCCCAGCTCCTCCCAGCTCCCATTACTCCTGCACTGAAAGCCATTTTTAATATGGGATTTTATGTGGGAGCATAAAAATATGTCTTGTTGAACGGGCTTGTGCCTCTGCCCGGGGTGGTGACCTCCCTCTTGTGCTCCAGAGGAAAATGAACACCAGCCCAGGGTTCTGGATGAAAGGTGGTGCCCAGGAGGGTTTAACACAACAACAGGCCTATGATTATAAAGCTGGTTTTTTTACCAAAACATATGAAATAATTATTTTTGCCAGGGGTTAGCAGGGAGAGACAGATCAGCTCTGCCACTGTTTGCCTCCGGTGCTGGAAGACTCGGTCACGCCGCAGAAATGATGGGATTTAAAGCAAAGCAAGCTGCTCTGACAGCTGTCTGGGGTGTCTTTCTGTGCTGGAGCCATCGAGGTCAAGCCTGAAGCCCCTGGCCCGTGGTTGTCAGGGGCAGCAGTGTCCTTTCCAAGANGGGGCCCCCTGGACGCCCTGTGGGGTGTGTGGGGACACTGGGAGATCCTTGGGGTGTGTGGGGACACTGGGAGGGCCTGAGGTGCTTGGGGACACTGGCCAACCTGCAGGGTTTGTGGGGACACTGGGCAGTCCCATGTGTGGGTTTGTGGNGAATGCAGGAGGGAATAAGCAGCTCATTCTGGTTCCCTGGCTCTAAGCAGGCACTTTGGGGTGGGGGAAGCAGAGCCCCAGCCCTCATGCCCTACCTGAGGCAGCTCCTGCTGTGGGAACAGCTGCCTGGAGCATCCGTGTGCTTCCAGGGCTGTTTGGGAACCACTGGAGCTGCCATTTGTGCCTGCTGCTTGCCCCTGTGTGCACAGTTTGTGTGGCTGTCTCTGTTACGGCCGTTTTTTGGCTGCAAATCCATGTTTGTGGGAAAAACTGAAAAGTTTCAGTGCATTTTTATGTTGCTTTAAAGAACAAATAGATATAATTTATCACAGTATGATGGACTGGTTTGGAAGGGAGTTTAAAGTCCATCTTGTTCAATCCCCTGCCATGGGCAGGGACACCTTCCACTAGCCCAGGTTACTCCAAACCCCATCCAGCCTGGCCTTGGACACTCCCAGGGATGGGGCAGCCACACCCTCTTCACTGGGAGAGTGGAAGTTTATTCCAGCTGAGGATTTTCGAGGCTGTTTTTCCTGCAGCAGGGATGTCCATCCTGTTTTTCCTGCAGCAGGGATGTGCTTCCCCTGGCAGAGTCTGCCTTGCTCTGTGGGTGCTGAGCTGAAACTGCTCACAGAAGTGGCCAAGTCCCCACCCCTGGGAATGTTCAAAAGATGTGTGGATGTGGCACTTGAGGATGTGGTTTAGTGGTGAGCACGGTGGTGGTTGCTCCTTGATGGTTGGATTTGATGATCTTACAGGTCTTTTCCTATCTTAATGATCCTGGGATTTTGCAGCCAGCCCAGCAGCTGTAGCTGTACTGGGGCTCTTGCTTGGAAACAGGATCTTTCTGGGCTTTGCTTCCCTGCATCCCCAGCCCAGTCCCGGGGGTTGGTTCCTTGCCCTTGGTGCTGAAGTTCAGTGAGGGGCTGGCTGGGACCAGACTTGAGTTGCTCCTGGAGGATAATTGTCCCCCAAGTGCTCCTGCCTGGTCCCCGTGGCTGCCACGAGCAGGGCTGGCCTTTTTTGTGCTGTTTTGGGTCTGTTTACTCCTGTTCTTCCCATCATGGGAGAGAGAAAATCCACTAACCTGGCCGCTGTTGGAGGGGTCCTTGCTGGAACTCTGCTCCCAGCTCCTCCCAGCTCCCATTACTCCTGCACTGAAAGCCATTTTTAATATGGGATTTTATGTGGGAGCATAAAAATATGTCTTGTTGAACGGGCTTGTGCCTCTGCCCGGGGTGGTGACCTCCCTCTTGTGCTCCAGAGGAAAATGAACACCAGCCCAGGGTTCTGGATGAAAGGTGGTGCCCAGGAGGGTTTAACACAACAACAGGCCTATGATTATAAAGCTGGTTTTTTTACCAAAACATATGAAATAATTATTTTTGCCAGGGGTTAGCAGGGAGAGACAGATCAGCTCTGCCACTGTTTGCCTCCGGTGCTGGAAGACTCGGTCACGCCGCAGAAATGATGGGATTTAAAGCAAAGCAAGCTGCTCTGACAGCTGTCTGGGGTGTCTTTCTGTGCTGGAGCCATCGAGGTCAAGCCTGAAGCCCCTGGCCCGTGGTTGTCAGGGGCAGCAGTGTCCTTTCCAAGATGATCTCAGCGCCTTTTTGTCTCCTCTGTTGTGTGAGTCGGATTTTGAAGCAACGGGGGAGACCAGCCCTGCGTCATGAGACTGGGAAGGGGAGCAGGAGCTGGGGGGGGAAAGCAGTGAAGGAGCATCACAGCTCCGGTGCTGGAGGTGGCTGCAGTGCTGGACCCCTTCACACCATCCCTGAAAGGTGTTTGCAAGTATGAAGGAGGCACTTTTGTACTTATCTTCTAAATTAGCCAGCCTTTTAAAATTGGAGCCGGGATGTTTGTCATCGGTGTTACTTGTGCCTCATTAGCTTTTGTCCCCACAATTTTTCAAGGGAGACAGGAGATGCATAAACCCCACAAAAGAAAAGCTGGGAGCCAGGGCAGAACATCTGTGGCTGTGCCTTGTGACCGTGGTGGGTGGGAGGTGTGTGCTCTGCCCCAGCCTTGGCGGGTCCCACAGCCCCTTCTCCCCTCTGCTTTCCCCCGCTTTGCCCATCAGTGTGTGGCTCCTGGCACGGTCATTCACAGCCAGGAGCTGTGGTCCTGCCTGCTCTGCTCTGCTCTGGGCACCCTCTCTGTCGTTGTTGAGACGGACACATGACAAAATATACAAGAAAGTCAGGTGTAGATCCCATTTATTTTTAGCACAGCTACTTTTTATACCTTTCCTAAGTGTACCTGCATTAACATTATTGGTGCTTATTACATACAAACAATCATTCATTGGCCACAGGTATAACCTTTTGTCTCTGTAGAAATTCACCCGTCTTGTTATCCCTTATCTTGTAGTTTTTGGAGTTCTCTCAGCACCTGCAAGTTGTTTCCAATTCTCTGGCTCTGGGATGTCTCTTCACAGGCACACAGTCTTGGCAGGGTGAAGTTCTTGCTCTGCCAATGTGCAGACCCATCACAGTTCCCCACACCTCTGTGCCCTCTGCCCCCTCACGCAGGGGCTGCGTCCCAGCCACGTCCCAGCCATGCTTTGCTGTCCCTCTCCTGCCGTGTTCCTGAGTCCCTGCTGTGTCCCTGGGGGTTCCATCCTGCTCATGAGCCGACTTTCAGTCTGCAAGACCTTTTGCTCCTGAGCATCTTTATGCATCTCAAACACCCTCCTTCCTCAGGTGGGGAGCACAGCCTGAGCCCTCTTCCTGCCGGGGAGTGTTTTGTGTCCCAGGCGGAGCATCCCGAATGCCTTTGGCCACCTGTCTGTGTGACACAAGCACAGGGACCCTGCACATTCACCACGCTGGGCCCTGGGGATGCAGGTCACACTCTGGAGCTGCTGGGAGGGAGGACCCTTGTCTGCTCTGCCATTGCACCAGGATTGGTGTGTTCACCTCCAGCTGCCCTCTTTCCCCAGCTGTCAGAGGGAACTCTGTGAGCAGGATAAATGTTCACACTCCATACACGTTCCTGCTTCTTTCCCTGCCCATGGGGACTTTCTGCCTTTGGAGTTCTTGTTGTGGAGGTGCAGCTGGGCTGGACTGGGCTCTGCCAGAGCCCCTCCTGAGAGCCTGGTCCCTGCTTTGCCCCTTTACTGGTGTGTGGTCAGTGCAAGAGTTGGGCAGGAGGGTGCACAGGGCTCCTCTCTCCTGTGGGGTGTGGAGGGGATGGTGTGGTGGCACCACAGGGATAGGGCACCATGGAGAGGGCAGGGTGACTGCTGGTGAGGGCCCCTGTTGGGTGCTGCTGGGCAGAGTGGGCAGAGATCCCCTCTGGCTGGGGAGGTGTTTCACTGCCTGCAACAGAGCTGGAAAAATACATTCTTTTAACAAAGAAACCAACATGCTTTGAATGAACGAGTGGCAGTGTCTGGCCCCAATGTATTTCCTTATCCCTCTTTAACAACTGGATTTCAGTGAATGATGACACAGAGGCATCCCTGTAAAATGCAGCCACAGTGCCTGGTGTGGGACTGCTGATGTGAAGGTTTGTGTTTTTCATCCCTGGGGATGGCTTTGCCTGCTGCCCAGCTTGGACTGCCAGGTGCTGTCAGTGGTGCTGGGGGTGAGTAGCAGCAGGTCTTTCTTTACCTGTCACCCACCTGAGGGCTCAGTGCTGCTCAGGGCAGCCTCTGCCACAGAAAGGACTCTTGGCCCTTTCCTGGGCAGTTTGATGGTGCTGAGGGCAGGGCTGGGCCTCGGGGCACAGCAGCTCACAGGGCTCAGTGGTGCTGAATCCTTCCCCTCCAAGTAGCTCTGGGACCTTTTGCTGAGGCTGCCCTCAACACATGGGGGGTGTAGCCTCCTCTCTTGCACCTCCCACAGCCCCTGAAGCCTGGCTCACCCCTCTGAGCTGAAATGCACTTGCAGGAACAGGAACAATTATTCCCTGGCTACCAGCAGTGTTTTGTTCAGTGCTCTGGCTGCAGAGATGCTCTGCAAGCCGGAGAGGTGGCAGGAGAAGAAGCTTTTGCAAACCAGCTGGTGGAAATCATGGTATTTACCAGCCCACAGCTGAGCCTGGGAAGGTATTTTTATAGCTTCACATGGCTGATTTTTTTCTTTTCTGAACTTGCATGCTGAATGCTGTTTTGGGTTTTGTTTTGCTTTGAAACTGTCTCACAGCCAGATGAAAGATGCTCTGTTTCAGCTCTCATCCTCCGCTCCTCACACACACACCGGGCAGCCAGGAAGGAAGGCTTTTCTGTCTGGGTGTGTTTTGAATGCAAAGGGAAGATGCCTCAGTGATTTGCTCTGGCTTTGCAATCCATGGGGTCAATCCACTGGAAACAGCACCAGTGACTCACGGGTTTGCTCACAGCTGATAAGGTTTGCAGAGCAAGCTGGTGATTTGGACAGGTGAGAATGCCCTTGTGAAAGCTCTGCTCTTGCTCCAAAATCCTTGGGCTTTGGTTTCCAAGGCTACTCTGTGTGTTACCCAGTTGTTTTTTTCCTCTCAGACTTCCCCACTGTTGTGTGAGCCCTTTAAACTTCATTCCCTGCCCTCCATGGGGTCCTGCCATCCTGCCACTGCTTTGGGTGCTGCACCACACCGAGCCACATGCCAGAGGCACTGCCCCTGCTGCCTTGTGCTTCTGTTCAGAAACAGCTTCAGAGGCACCTTCAGCTCCCTCTGCTTCCCCTCTCTTCCTGCTGCTGCCTTTTCCTGCAAAACCAGCTGCAGGCAGATGTTGGCTTGTCTCCTGATGTGGCCTGGATGGGGATGGAGAAGCTCCTTGCTCAGATTGCTGCTCACCCCCCTGGCTCACAGCCAGCTCGCACAGTGAGCACTGTGCCCTCCTGGGGTGCCAGGGGCACAGCTGTGCCCTGCTTTGGGCTCTGGAAGCTGGGCTGGCCCCAGCCTGGGCTGGTGGGGTGTCCTGGCTGCTCCCAGGAGGAGCAGGTTCTGTGTCTCCCCTGGGCACGGACAGTGGGGATGCACTACAAGGTGAACCCTGTGCCATGGAGCTGAAACCTCATGGAAAGTATCACAGAATGGTTTGAGTGGGAAGGTGTGTCAGCCCACCCTGAAGAGGGTTCTTCCCCAGAGGGTGGGTTGTCACAGAAGGGACCTCAAAGTCCCTCTCCAGCTCTCCCGGAGCCCCTTTAGGCCCTGGAAGGGGCTCTCAGGTCTCCTTGGAGTCTTCCCTTCTCCAGCTGAACCCCCCCCATCTCTCCCAGCCTGTCCCAGAGCCGAGGGGCTCCAGCCCTGGGAGCATCTCTGGGGCCTCCCCTGGCTTTGCTCCTGCAGTTCCACATTTGTCCTGTGCTGAGGAGCCCAGCCCTGGGTGCAGCACTGCTCCTGCCCTGGCTCTTTGGCATCCTTGTTTGCCTTTTAGGACTGTGAGCGCTTTGGGACCTGTGTTCTCCCCCTGTGCCTGTCACCTTCTGCCCATTGGGCTCTCCAAAAGCTGTTTCAGGGAGTGGATTTGGGTGTTTTATTCCCTTTTTCCCCATTTGGCAGCCACTGGGGTGCCACAAGGGGCCCTGGGCCGTGCAGGAGGTGCCCCCCTTTTTGCCACGCAGAGCCGTGGCCGCTCTCACCGCCCTTCCCGAGGGGCCGTGGTGGGTATTGGCTCCTCCTGGCTTGGAGCATTTCCCACTCCCCCGACTCCAGCTGGAACCCTTGCCGGGTTTTTGAGGTCAGGTTGCTAAGTTACCCCTCGGAGCAGGCTGCGGAGCGCTGTCCAGGCGGGAGGGGAGCCGGGAGGGGTGTCCCTCGGCAGCCCGGGGCTCTCCTGGCCCCATCCCTGCCATCCCCCCTCATCTCCACACCACAGCCAGCGGCTCTTCCCAAACCTCCAGCTTGGTCAGCTCTCTTCTCTCAGCAGGTTTAGTGGGCTGAGGGTGTGGAGGAACCTCCCCCTCCCCGAATGCCTGTGGGATGCCCTGTGGTGCTGCAAGAGGAGCAGCCCTTTGGCTTCTCTATTTATTTATTTTTCCAATTTTTTGTTGGGCTGTGGGCTCTTTGGGACGTGTGTTGTCCCCCTCTGAGCCTGGAAGTGGCCTCACGTGTCCCTCCCATGTCAGGGCTGTCACCAAGCTACAGTTCTGGAGAAGGCAGGCAAGGTCTGGGGTAGCTGCTGTTCCTGCTCCTCTGCCCCTCTCCCTCCTTAGCCTTCCTTCCCAAATGACTCTCCCCCTCTCCTTCCCACTCTCCATGAACAGCCTGCCCTTGGGAAGGCTGGGAGGAGCTGGGTTTGCACAGTGGGTGCTTGGGTTTGTCGGAGACCTTCTGGGTGCTGTGGCAGAGTGAAAGTTTCCCTCTTCCCAGGAATGGGAGGTGTCTGCAGGGTCCCCATCCTTGGGCATTCCCAGGAGATGTGCAGGAGGTTTTCTTGCTCAGTTCCCAGGGAAATCATATAAATCAGGGAGGCTTACTGGGGTCCTTTCTGGATTGTGATAGTGGTGGGTTTAGGGTTATTTTCCCCCCCTGCTGGGCTCTCTGGTGCATCTGGGTTTCTGCTGGGACTGGTGTGGTGATTCCTCCATCCCTCCCTGGGCAAGCTGCAGACTCCGTGGCTTGGGCTCCATGGGAAGTGGCCTCCAGAGAGCAGCTTCTCCCACACAGAAACAAGCTGGGAGTGTGTGCAGTTTGGTTCCAGCTTGCAGGAGAGCTGCAGGGTCTGGCTTTCCCTGCTTTAACTTGCATTAACCTTTTCTCTGTCCTTCCCTTTGTATCAACCCTTCCCCTCCTTTTCCCTGGGATGGAGAAGCCATCCAGCCAAGGTATGCCAACAGGGAAGGCACAGGACACGACAGAGCTTTGGAGATGGGTTCTGCCTATTTTCTTTGCACCTTTTTTTTATCCCAGTGGCTCTTTGTGCCAGCTTGTGTGCTTTGAACAGAGCTTGGGAATCAGTGCCTAGTTAAGGAAAAGGAGATCTTTAGGATGGGGGAAGAGGAAGGAGAGATTTGTGCCTGGGTTTGGATCCTGCATCCTTCTCCTGGGGGAGACCTTCAGCCTTGGAGGCAGCAGAGCTGATGAGCCCTGAAAATTTGGGGGATAAAAATTCTACATCTTCAGTGGGCTCCAGGGAGAGGAGCTTTTCCCTGTCCTGGGGTGACCTGTGGCAGGGATGTAGCCCTGGTGATGTTCCCACATTTCCCCACCTGGCTGTGGACTGGGAAGTGATGGAGCTGTCCCTGGGCTCCTGCCTGAGCTCTCACACCCAGCCAGAAGGATTTTTCCACCCTTGTCATGGCTTGATGATGTGCACTCCTTCCTACCCAAATGCTGAACAGCAGCTAAATATAGGCTGTAGCAGTGTTGATTATGGCTTTTCTAATTGAACTTTACACTCCAACAGGGATCTCTGCTAATGGGATGTGGCATCCTCAAGAGCACCCAGCTGGGGAGCCTGCTTGGGAAGCAGATGTAGACACAAAGTCACTTTCCAGTGGGATCAGGTCCTGGCTGACAGTTGTGGCTGGATCTGTGCACAGGGTCCTGGTTTTGGCTGGGATGGGGTTAATTTTCTTCCCATGAGCTGGTCCAGGGCTGTGGTTTGGATTTAGGATTGGTGACACACTGCTGGTTTGGGTGTTGCTGGGCAGTGCCCTCCCTAAGTCAAGGACTTCTCCATTTCCCATGCTCCACCAGCCAGGAGGTGACAGGAACTGGGAGGGATCAAGGCCAGCGGGATATTCCAGACTATGGAACATCATGGCCAGTGTAGAAAAAGGGGAGGTTGACTGGGAGGGGCTGTTTGCTGCTGGGGGACAGGCTGGGCTTTCTGGGTGGTGAGAGACTGTGTTGGGCACCACTTGTCTGTCTGGGATTTGAATGCTCTCATTTCTTATTATATTTTACTGCATTTCAGTTATTAAACTGTTCTTATCTCAAGCCATGGGTTTTACCTTTTCCTGATTGTCATCCCACCGGGGAGGTTGGGATGGACAAGGGGCCGGTGGTGTGGTGGGGTTCAGTCACAACACACAGGATGCCACAGAGCCTGGAGTGTGCTCGGGTATCTGAGTTCAGATTTCAGATCTAAACAGGTTTCTTGTTGTTTTGCTTTTTCTGATAAAATAAATCACTGCCTGCAGACAAACAACTTAAAAATCGCTCCTCTAACGGAGTGAATTCTTCTGTTTCCCCCCCAACGTGACTCATGTGAGTGGCCCTGTGGGCACAAAGGGATGGAGCACGAAAATGTTCCTGAGGTTGTGCAGGTGATGGAGCTGTTCACGGGTACCCTGGGATTTGCATCAGGAGAAAAGGAATGTTTTGAACTCATTTATGCAGCACAGCGATGTGTTAAGCTCCATCCCTGTTGCCTTGTGCCAGCGAAATGTGTTACAATGAGAGGTACAAATGTTCTGCTGGAATAGAAACGGCTCAGGATGCTAATTCTGGCTTTGTACCTCCTGCTGCAGTTTGTTTCCATGCTGATCCCGGTGAAGTGTGGGGTTTGGGGGGGCAGGATGGTGCTGAGTGCCCCATTCCCAGGGCACTCTGTGCGGCACAGCAGCCTCACCTGCCAATTAAGAGTGAATGCGATTCATTTCTATTAATAAAACTCTGATGCTGAGGTTGGAATGTGCTCCCCATCCCTGTTTGGGGCAGGCACATTTGGGGCTGGCGGTGGGTGCTGGGGCTGCCTGGTGCTCTCTGCCCAGCCACGTACCCGGTGTGTGGGTGGCACCATCCCATGGCACCATCCCTGTGCCACTGCTCACCTCGGAGTGGCATCAGACACCCCGGAGTGGCATCAGACACCGACACACTTGGGACCTGATGCCACATTTGTAGCAGGAGTGAAAAATGACAGTGACAAACGTGGCGGTGACGGGCGGGCACTGAGGGGCACGGGAGCTCTGGCACGGCAGGCTCTGCCTGCCTGACCTGGAGGACTGGAGAGGGAAAGAGGATGGAATTTAGTGCTGGGGCGTGCAGGGAGACAGAGGGGCTGCCCTGCTGTCTGCACCAGGAGCTCAGCTCTGCAGGGTCACAGGCCTGGAGTCCCCCTGGGATGGGACAGGCTGGGAGAGCTGGGGGGGCTCACCCGGAGAAGGGAAGGCTCCAGGGAGACCTGAGAGCCCCTTGCAGTGCCTAAAGGGGCTCCAGGAGAGCTGGAGAGGGACTGGGGACAAGGGATGGAGGGACAGGACACAGGGAATGGCTTCCCAGTGCCAGAGGGCAGGGATAGATGGAATATTGGGAAGGAATCCTTGGCTGTGAGGGTGGGCAGGCCCTGGCACAGGTTGGGCAGAGAAGCTGTGGCTGCCCCATCCCTGGGAGTGTCCAAGGCCAGGTTGGATGAGGTTTGGAGCAACCTGAGCTGGTGGGAGGTGTCCCTGCCCATGGCAGGGGGTGGGACTGGATGGTCTTGAAGGTCCCTGCAACTCAATCCATCCTGGGATTCTGTGATGCTCTGGGACAGGTGGAGGATGCTGAGCTCAAGACAGAGGGAGGGCAGTGAGGGATGTGGAAACATCCACGGGGAATGAAAGCTCATTTTGTGAGAGGAGACTGAAAGAACTTGCCTTAATCAGCCTTGAAAAATGCAGGCGGAAAGGGGCTGGGACTTCATTATAATGGAAATTAATCATGGAAGCAAACACCAGAGAGGGGGGATAATTATTTAAGCTAAAGGTTAATATCAGCACGAGAACAAATGAGCATTAACCAGTGAAAAATTGAATTTTGGATAGAAATTTGAAGGATCTGTACCATTCATTATGAGGTTTGCCCATGGCAGGGGGTGGAAATGAGATGTTGTGTAAGGTCCCTTCCAACCCAAACCATTCCATGGTTCTGTGATTTGGGACCAGCCCCCTTGGGGTGTGCTGGGGAGCCTAGTCAGGCTCAGCTGTGGGGTCTGTGACAGCAGGGACAGGGGACAGCCTTGGGGTGAGCCCAGCCTGTACCCTGGGCACAGGGTGATCTCTGCACTCCCCACCCCACAGCAGTGCTGGGCTCTGTTCCTTTTTGTCACATTCCTTTTTATGACATCACAGCATGGCCTGGACCAGTGTCATCCCTGGGGAGGGCACGTGGGGACCCTCCCTTGGGGGAGGCTCTGGGGTGAAGCGGGAGAGGGACCTGTTCCCACTGCAGGGCTTGGCTCACTCTGGGGTTTTGAAGGAGGTGCTGATGTGTGGTCACACTGCCAGCACATGGATGTGTGTGCTGGTCAGCCCTGCAGAGCTGCAGCACCATCATCAAACTCCGTTGAGTTTTGACCCCACAGAGGCCTTGAATTTGTGTTTCTACATGTTTCATGACACCTCTGTGACCTCTGCAGTCCCTGCTGCTGGAGTTTGGACCTTCCCTAGTGCCTGTCCCTGGGACTGTGGAGTGACCTGGTTTCTACCACAAATACCTTTCTGGTGTCTTGGATGATGCTCAGTGGGGTTTTACTTAAAGACAATTTGTTTTCCCTCAGTCTTGAACCTTCTAATAACAGTAATTCAGATTACCTGTGAGTTTTGAGGTGGGGTGGGGACGAGAATTCCTTGTGTGCTGCTTTTGCTGTTGTGCCTTGCAGCTCAAGATGCAAATCCTAATTAGAGGCCAAGGGAGAAGGCTTTACTGGGACAGCAGCAGCTTTGCAAACTGGTGCTGAACATGAGCTGGTGTGTGCCCAGGTGGGCAAGAAGGCCCCTGGGCTGTACCAGCCATAGTGTGGCCACAGGCCCAGGGCAGTGCCCCCCCCTGTGCTGGCACTGCTGGGGCACCTCCAGCCCTGGGGCAGTTCTGGGCCCCTCGACAAGAGAGACACTGAGGGGCTGGAGCGTGTGCAGGGAAGGGAACGGAGCTGGGAAGGGGCTGGAGCAGCAGGAGGGGCTGAGGGAGCTGAGGGGGCTCAGCCTGGAGAAAAGGAGGCTCAGGGGGGACCTTCTGGCTCTGCAACTCCCTGCCAGGAAGGGAGAGCCGGGGGGGGTTGGGCTCTGCTCCCAGGGAACAGGGACAGGAGGGCAGGGAATGGCCTCTTGTACCAGGGGAGGGTTAAGCTGGATAATGGGAAAATTTCTTCATGGCACAGGTGATCAGGCGTTGGCACAGCTGCCAGGGCAGTGGTAGCGTCACCAACCCTTGAAGTGTTGGAAAAAGGTTGTAGATGTGGCACTTGGGGACTTGGGCTAGTGGTGGCCTCAGCAGTGCTGGGTTAATGCTTAGACTTGATCTTAAAAGGCATTTGCAGCCTAAACAATCCCATGATTTCACGGAGGGCCATGTGCCTGTGAGAAAAATCTCCTTTGTTCAACTTAGAGAAAATGCAAATACCTGTGAAACAAGGAAGTTTGGCAGACAAGGAAAGTTTTTATTTCAGCACGTGCTGGGTGCTCAGGCCACAAGGGTCAAAAAAAGCACAGCCCTCCCTCTAAAATCGTGCTTTTTAAAAATCCCCAGAGTCCCACCTCGTTAGCACAATGAGAGGAGTGGGCATCTTATTCTGATTGGTTTTGATGTGCCCCCTGTGCAGGGAGAGGGCTCTCCTGGTCAGGATGCCCACCCTCTCCTGCACACACAGCCCTGCCACGTGACATGGGGGCTGTTTTAGCCATATCTTTATCCACTTCCATAATTCCCTATTCCCCAGTGCAAATTGCCCCTGGCACCAGCCCCAGACAGGACCTGGTACCTCACAGCCTTCACGGGACGCCTAAAAACCAATTCCTAAGTTAATGAACCATTTTCTTGTAATAAAACCATGGGGTTTTTATTTCTCATATGCCCATTTAGCAGCGTGTGTGCCCCAGAAGGGCCGTGCCCTGGAAGCCCCTTCCCGGCTGCTGACGGGGCTGTGCCCTGTGCTGTGTCCCCCGCAGGTCTCTGGACAGAAAACTGCAGCGGCCGCTCCTGGGCAAGTCCCGGACCCTGCCCAGCATCCCGCAGAGCCCGGTCCTGAGCAGGCTGCCCCTCCTGGAGCCCGCAGCATACAGGGAGGAGATGCCGGAGCAGAAGCCCTACAAGCAGCCGTCGGGCTCGGAGCAGCAGAGAGGCTGCACGGTGCCTTCAGCCGGTGAGTCCCGCGGCTCCGGGATGAGCCTCCGCCCCTTTCCATCCGCCAAAGCCCAGCAACCCTGCCCCGCTTCTGCAGGGTCGCAAAGAACAAAGCCAACTCCAGCCTAAGGGGGGGTTATCTTTCTCCAAAACCAGCCCTTCTGCATGAACTTTTGGGTTGTTTGTTTCGGGTTTTTTTTTGCCCCTGGTTGAGCCTTTCTTTGAGTTTGTTACTTAAATCTCCCTTTCCTTCATAGTAGGCTGATGAAACAGAAGAGTTGGTTGTTGAAATCCACCCAAGGTGCTCGGATTCTTCTGCCCGTGGGTGATGCTTGGATCTTTCTGCCTCTGGGTCAGCTGCCTGTGCTGGCCCTGCTCTCTCAGGGGCTCCTTGGCCTCTGCAACAGCCCCAAGTGCCTCTTTTCTCTGTCACAAAGCGGCTTCAGGGCACTCAGATCGGGTCTCGGTGAGGAGCAGCAGCAGGAACATCTCACTGTGCTCCTCCCACAGTCCTGGCCTTGGAGAGCTGCAAATGCTCCCCAGCCTGGCAGAGTGTGTTGGCCCTCAGGTCAGCTCTCAGGGTTTTATCGTGCTATTCTACTCTCCTGCTGATCCTGATGAAATACTAATATGATTGGGCCAGCTGCTCTGAGCAAGTTTATTGGCAAAACCACCGGTGGCCAAAGCGTTTCAGTGTTTTTGGTGCCAGCAGAATCACGCTGGGACTATAAAAATGATGGGAAAAGGGATTATTAGCACTGAAACAAAGATAAGGTCTGCAAGCCAGAGCTGACAACCCAGTGCTGAATAAAATCCTTATAAAGCAGCTCCCTTCAAACAGCACCCTTGGATTTTTTTATTTTGATGCTTTTTTAAGTCTAACGGGCTCACAGTCAGATCCCTGTGTTACCCAGCAGAGCAGCTGTCCAAACCCTGGATTAATTTGAATGCTTTGGAGGCTGCATTTCATTTCCTGGTGCTACTAATTCTCCCAAAAGTCATGCCCAGAGCAGATCTGGGACGTTGCTGAGCCCACCCTGCTGTGCCTGTTCTGCTGGGCCCCCTGGGTGTCCCTGAAGCACCTGAGCAGCTGCTCTGCCCTGTGTGGGAACCACACTTTTACTTTCAGCCCACCAAATTGTTGGAGTGGGTCTTGGAATGGGAGGAATATCTGTAGGAAGGGTTGTGTGGCATCCACCAGGAAGGACATGGTGCCCCTGGTTGGTGTGCTGGTTCTTCCAGGGAGGGAGGGAGGGAGGAAGGGAGTGGGAGGCTGGTGTAAGACCGTGGGCTGATGTCCCACAGTGAGTCAGACCCACTGCAAACTCATCAGCTTCTGCTGCAAACAGCTGCTCTCCTGTGAGAGCCTCGTACTCCACGAACAGCCATCCTGCAGCGAAGCCCCTGCACAGCAGGAGTTGGGAACAGCCCTGAGTTGTGTAACAAGAGTTTAGGATCTCGCTTTACTCACGGCTGGAAGGTGCCAAGCATGCCAGCAGGAGGAGGAGTAGGACAACCCTTGCAGTTTGGAAGGCTCCCTGCACAGCCAGAAGCTTGGATGAAGGAATGAGGAGCTATTTTCTGTTCAGGTTCTTTCTCTGGCTCGATTAGGAGCTGCTAATTAACTGCTCATGAAGGCTCTCAGGATGCTATTATGGAGGAGAAGGATAAGGGATGGCACTGCAGGGTGGGATATGTGGGCAGCAGGACAAGAGGGGGCACTGCAAGTTAAGGAGCCCCAGGATGCTGGCAAGGGAAACAGGATTCCCAGCAGGATCTGTGAGTAAGAGCTGGGCTACAGGGTATCAGCAGGGGGAGGAGATGGAACAGGCTGCCCAGAGCAGCTGTGGCTGCTCAGCTCTGCAGGGTCACANGATGAGATGATCTGTAAAGTCATTTCCATGTCAAATCATTCCATGATTCTCTGATAGGAACCTTTTCTTAAAGAACTGGTGACTTTGCTCTGAGCATGTGCCACTGCTCCCCATTCAAGGTGGGGAGACTTGGCCAAAATGAGCTCGGTAAGAGGCTCACCCACAGAGCCCAAGGCTTGGCAGGGATGGGGCTCTGTGGGAGAGGAGATAAGCTCATCTTCCTGGAGAGTTCACCACTCTACAGGGAGAAAACCACACTGTGGCTGCTGCTGGTTTGGGCAGAGGAGTCACCCAGCAAGGTGGGAGATGTGACATCCACATCTGACCATCAGGACATGTTCCTCAGCCTTTTCCTTTGTGTCCCACAGTTCCAGTGTGGTGGTGCTGGAGGAGGGTGTTCCTGGCACTCCATGGGAGGGCACAGCAGATTGTCCTACTGTGACACCACAACTCCTCTGCAGGTCCTTGTGAGGGTGCCAGGGTGCCTGTCAGGGAATTGGGGCCCCAAGGATGGACAGAAGAGCTGAGCCCGTGGCTGCTGAGT
This sequence comes from Scytalopus superciliaris, assembly GCA_013400415.1. NCBI lineage: Eukaryota > Metazoa > Chordata > Aves > Passeriformes > Rhinocryptidae > Scytalopus > Scytalopus superciliaris. The sequence continues at coordinate 141,635 of VXBX01004329.1, forward strand.
CTCTCCTCTCAAAAACAACCTTCCTTCTCATTCAGCAGCCAAGGCTGGGCTGGTGAACAGCTCTGGGTTTCCTCTTGGTCTGGTTTTGCTTTTCCCCTTCAGGTAACGCACAGCAGTGGTGTGGTCAGTTGGGACAGGCCCTGAGCTCTCCTCCTCCATCCTATATCCTTCACCCCTTGCCCAGAGCAGTGCTTCTGGCTTAACCCCAAATCCTTATGGCCACAAGCCCAGGGTGTAGTGAGGGGAAGACAAGCACAAAGGGCGTTTGATTGAACAGTGGCAGTGCCTGCCTTGTCCCAACAATTATCCCTTGGGTGTCACACTGAAATGTGCCAAGAGATTTCACACATGCTGGTGGCACAGAGAAATGAGCTGCTTTTCACTTCTCATCTCTTCTTCCCCTGTGAGGCTTTAGATGTGGGACTGAGAAACACTCTCTGTTGCTCTCTCTTTCTCCTTTGGCTGCCTGCAACCCTCACCTGCAGCTCTCACCTGCAGCCTCACCTGCAGCCTCACCTGCAGCCTCACAGGGAAGTTGCTGCACATGGTTTACATTCCTGACCCCTTGCAGTTCCCTCCTCTTGCAGCTGGAAGGAACAGACCACTCTGGAGCTCTTCCCTGGCTCCCCCCTCCCTTGTCTGTCAGGGAACATGCAGAGTTCTTCATGAACTGGCTCCATGCCCTGCTTTGGAGCTGGGAAGAAGCAAACTGGTGACAAGGTTGGTGTGAGTTTGTTGGGAATTGTGCCCATGGGAGGAAAGGAAAGAAGCCAAAAGGAAGCAGCTGCATTTGAGCTTGGAGCAGGACCCTGGAATTAATTTGCCTAGTATTCACAGGGATCAGCCTGTCCGTGCTCAAAGGAATTACTGAGGAGGCACCAGGTCTCTGGCCTTGCTGCCCTCTATCCTTTGATGCGTGTCCTCCCCAACACTTCAAATCCAGAAAGAAGAAAGGTTTTGCAGGAATTGTTACTGTCAAGCCCAAGGGGATGTTGAGAAGACATTTCAGAGGTCCTGATGTTGAGCTCTGGGTGCCAGAGGGGTGAGCAGCTCCAGGGCAGAAGATCATGAGGATAATTGGCCTCCAGCTTGTCAGTGGCATCCCAGGGGGGTGGAACGAGATGAGCTTAATGGTCTCTTCCAACCCAAACCATTCTGTGAGTCTATGACTTCTTGATCTTTCCCTTTTGACTGTTCTGGGCTTGATCATTAATTTCCTTGATTGGTAGCAATTAGGAGCGAGCTCCTTCAGCACACAGGAAAGCTTTTTGGAGTAGACAAGGTCCTGGCTTGCTCTACAATGGCTCCCCATGCCCAGGGAGGAGGGACCACAGTTTGGTGAGGGTCACCCCTCAGTGAGACCAGGGAGCAGCTTTGCCTCTGGTCCAGCTCCTGGACTGCACTGGAGGATGAAATTCCTGTAGCTCCTTGGAGAGAAAAGAGACAAAGAACAGCAAAATCCTTGGGGAAGTGGGACCAGTGAGATCAGGTGTGACCCAGGCGGGGCTTGACACCCAACTCCTCTGCTCAGGGGAGTGTCCTGCACAGAGGAGTGGGTATGGTGGGTGGCTGTCCTTTCCCAAGTTCAGCACACAGCCTCGGCCTCCCTCACCCAGGGAGGCAGAGCAGTGGTGGCCAGGACTGGGCACCCTGTGGGGCTGCCAGGGGGCAGTGCCAGGGCCACTGCAGGTGAGCAGGGGGCACTGGGGCTGGTTGTCCCTCCCCGCTGTGGGTCTGCTCCCGTTTCCTGCCTCTGCCTCCCAGTCTGGCTCTGCCTCCGATTGACGTGTTTGTGCCTTGAATAATCACAGCTTTCAAACAGCAGTTCCTGTGTTGTGTGAGGTGACATTTGGAGAGGAGCAGCAGCAGCTTATTAAGTTGAAAGTAGGGGAGGAAAAAAACTGATGCTCAGAGTGCTGTGCTCTGGGCTGCCTCTTTCATGGAATCATGGAGTGCTTTGGGTTGGAAGGGACTTTAAAGATCATCTCAGTCCATCCCCTGACATGGGCAGGGACACCTTCCACTATTCCAGGCTCCTCCAAGCCCTGTCCAACCTGGCCTTGGACACTTCCACGAATGGGGCAGCCACAACTTTTCTGGGCAACCTGTGCCAGGGCCTGCCCACCCTCCCAGCCAAGAATTCCTTCCCAGTATCCCATCTCTCCCTGCCCGCTGGCAGTGGCAGTAGGTGGTTGCTCCTCTGGTGGTTTGCAGTACCACCTGTGTCTCATTATATTCCATGTAAATCCCACAGGCTGTGCAAACTGGACTGCACTCGCTGAATTGCAGCTGGTTTTTGCCTTAGGGCCTTTATCCACTTCAGTCTCTGCAAGGGTTTTGTTCCTCAGCCCTGGTGTGGAGGGCTCATGGTCATTCATGCCTGAAAGTGCCAGCTCTTTCAGAAACGAGACAAAGGATGTTGCCTTGGGAAGAGGCTGCAGGAGGGGCAGAGCCTCTGAAGGCAGTCCCGTGAGATGCACTTTTGGGCTAATAATTGATCATTTTTCCAAGAATTGAGCAAGAGGCTTTTATTGTTTGTTTGTCATGGCTTGAGCAGTGATTTTGGCTGAGCAGGGGAGGCAGGACAAGCTCCAGATGTGAAGAGGAGATTGGCAACAAAAAGCAGGCGGCATCTGAGCTGAGGGGAAAGGAGCGGAGCGGTGAAATTCTGGAGACATTTCCTGTTGTTTGGTTGTTTTTCCCTTTTGTTGCAATGAAATGTGGTCAGTCCTGCCCTGGGAGCAGCAGCCCTGCGTGATGCCAACTGTCCTCTGCCACCACCACTGCTGTCACAAGTGTCAGTGGGGTTTGTCCCCGGGCTCTCAGCCCTGCAGAGCTGCTGGTGATGGGCTGGTGGAGACAGGAGGTCTGGCTTCTGTCCTTCATGTGGCTGTTGATTTGCTCCTGGCTGTGCCATAAAGGGTTTTTTTTTTTCCCTGCAGGAGGAGATGGCAGCAAATCCTTTTTGTAATTTGTCACATTTGTGGTGCCTCATTTTTCACAAAGCAAGATTGCAAGGCCAGGTTGGACAGGGCTTGGAGCAACCTGGTTTAATGGAAGGTGTCCCTGCCCAGGAATGAGATAGGCTTTAATGTCCCTTCCAAACCAAACCTTTCTGTGGTTCTAACTCTAACTGATTCCTGCCAGGAAGGTGTTGGGGGTGGTGGGTGTTGGGTCTGGGCATGTTGGGAGAGGAGCTGTTTCCTGGGGCAGGGGGTACAGGGATGTGCCCGGGGAAGTGAGTCCCACAGCGTCCATACCCCACAGCCTGCCAGTGGGTGTGGGATGGGCACAGCGGGATTGGGATGCCCACTGAGCATCCCAGGGGTGTGCTGGAGGGGTCGGACACGGCCTGGGCTGTGGATGTGATGGATGGCACCTCCTTCCCCCCCCAGGGGAGGCCTGGCGGCTGGAGGATGACTGCACGGACCCGCCCCGGGATGCCCAGCTGGGCACGGCGGTGGAGGGCGCCCCATTCAGCTACTTCCGCACCCGCTCCTTCTACATGAGGAAGAGCCTGTCCGTGGACAACCACCTGGGGACCCTCAGCTATGCTGTGCACCCCCCTGAGACCAAGGCCGAGCGTGTCAAGACCAAACTGCGGCGGCAATTCGTGAGTACCCGGGCTGTGACCCCGTTCACACACACAGAGCGTCCCAAAAACACCAGTGTGTCTGAGAGCTGCTCTTATGGCCAACACTCCCAAGGCAACAGCAGGGTGGGGAAGGTGGTGGTGGCTCATTGAGTTTGCCCACGCCGTGGCAGAGCCCCTCTCCTGGCAGGGCTCCTGGATCCCTGATCCCAACAGGCTGCCCCCGGCTTGGGGTGGGCTGCTGCTCAGCCAGGTGGGGTGTGGGATGATGGTCCCTGGGCACTGCTGGCCAAAGCATGGACAAGGCTGAAAGCAGCTGTGATGGGTTGTTTTTTGTAGGCCTTCCTTGGAAACCAGGGTCAAAATCCAGCTTAGCTTCCGAGATGGTTCGGCCGCGACAGGTGAGCTGGGACCCCTGGATAGCTGGGACAGGTGAGCTGGGACCCCCAAACAACCCCAATAAGGGACAGGGGGAAGGGAAAGGGGAGAGGGAGACAAAAAGGGAAAGGAGACAAACAAATATATACAATCTAAACTTAGAAATTAACTCAGTAAGTAACAAACACAATAGGAAACTCACTACTTTCCTTAGGAAAAACAGATTCTTAACCTTCGCTGCCAGCCCAGGCAAGCAACCCTTGGAGCAGGCCTGGCCTAACACAGATAAGCCAGGCCTAAACACTGAGAGCCTGTCAGCGTGCCAGCCCGAGGAGGAAAAGAGAGCAAAAGAGAGGAAGAACACCTCCCCCTTCGGCTTATATACACCTGATTAAGTAAAAAGATGGGATGGAATACTTTTTAGATTTTGACCCTGGTTACCAAGGAAGGCCTACAAAAAACAACCCATCACAGCAGCAAACGAGCTCTCCTGTCCTCAGCCTCATGTACATGAGGAACTGCACCTTCACAAAGGTTTGTCCTGGACCAGCAGTGACGGGCTGGGGCAACAAGGAGCCAGCACTGAGCCCCTGGGGCAGCTCAGCCCCTCCTGGCCCTTCGGAGCATCCTGGTGGTGGGGCAGCAGGGCCACTGATCAATGTTTAATGGGCTTTGCCTCTTCCCTTTCCCGGAGACACCCGATCCCGGGGTTCGTATGGCCCTGCCCTGCCTCGTTACCGGCTCGGGCTTGTAATGAGGGCTCGGGTGTCTCTGTGGTGAAAAGCACTCGGTGTCGATTGGCAATGGGTGAGGGCGTTGGTACAATGGGAGGAGAGCGGGGAGGGGGTGCTGAGGCTGAGGGGGTGCTGAGGCTGAGGGAGTGGGGCTCACCCTGCCCCAGCTTTGCACAGACACACCTGAGAGCCCCGAAATGGCTGGTGTTCCTCTGACCCAGAGGAGGGGCTGCGTGGCTGCTGGGACAGTGTGAGTGTGGGGCTGTCCCTCCCGCCTTGGGCTTGGATGGATCGTTGGATGTGACGCCGCTTTTCTGCCGGGGAGGGCAGTTCTGACCTCACAGTGTGGTGGTGGCAGCAGTGGGGGCTGTGGGGGTGAGACTGGGGGAACTGCTCACTGAACCATCTCTGCGGGAGCTGCTGCCTCGGATTTGGGAAGCAGGTGGAAGCTCAGGGATGGAGATAAGCACAAGTGGGATGAGGCACCTGATGAGCGCCTGAAGGATGCCCTGCTGTGGGGTAAGGCAATGGCTGCTTTGTCTGTCTGCCGGGATCTGTGGCCCCAAAGTGCACCTAACAGAATGGGAGGGGCAGGGATACAGATGAAATGCTGGGAACAATTATTTTTCCAGCTTTCTGTGGGATCTGTTCCCCTCAGCCTCCCTTCTGCAGCTGTGGAAGCCCTTGGACTCTCAGCACAGTGTCCTGGTGCCTGCAGAGAGGTGGGCTCTGCCCTTCCCTGGGGGGCAGCTCCCTACCCTCTCAGCACCATCCCAGCACCTCTCTGTGCTGTCTGGGGCCACTTTGATTTGGCCTTTGACTTCCTCAGGTTTTGGGGACCTTCAGCTTTCCTTGGTGTCCCCGTGGAGCTGACTGTCCATCAAGAAACAGAGCAGGACTTTTGTAGGGTGTGGATTCTTTCTTTCCTTGCTCCATCACTTCTGGTTTGGTCTAACAGGTAAAAGCTGTTGTTGCTGTAGGCTTGGCCATGGGCTCTGACCCTGTGAGACCTGCTGAGAAAAGCAGACTCATCCTACTTGGTGAGGGCATCCTCAGGGCCCTTCAGGGGAATCTTGGGCAGAAGTGTGGAGGAAGGTGAACTGGCAGCCCTTACTGGGCTCGGGCCAGTGTGGGACCAGCATTGCCCACACAGCTCCAGAGTTGGTTTGGAAGTTCAAAGTAAAGGTCCTGTCAATGTGGGGAAGGTATTTCCAAGAGGAGTTCTGGGCTCCATGTTCTCCCAAGGCTGGGTAATTACTCTCCATCTCCGTGCTGGAGGTGTTGCAGCTTCCCCTGGGTCGTGTTGTGCCCTGGCCCTGCCTGGCACCTGCTCTGCCCAGCCTTGGCTGGTGGAGGAGTCGGTGCCAGGTGGGATCTGCTCTCCTCGTGCACAGCAGAGCATGTACAGGAGAGAGAGCATGATTTGCTTTTTCCCACTGGCTCCTCTGGGACCTTTCAGGACAGTCCATGTTTAAAGCTGGGTTCATTTTTCTGGGCTGTTGCACTTCCCCAGCCTGTAATGTTGATTTCTGGCTTTGCCCTTTCCCTCCTGACAGTCCGAGCTGCCTTTGCCCTGCGATGCAGCTGCTTGGCTGCAAATTCTCCAAAACCAGAATTTTGGGAATTGCTGAGTGAAGGGGGAAGCTCCTGAGGCTTTGGGTGGGCAGCTGGGACACTCCCCTGGCAGGGGGGCTGGAGACAGGGCAGAGCTATTGCCCACACACATCCAGTGCCGTGTGACACATCTCAGATCTCAAATCTCACATCGTTAGGCAGAGCTTTGTGCTGGTCATGGGCATCTGAGCTTGCCCAAGGGAGAGTTTATTACAGCTTGTGTGAAAACCTTGGAGCCTGACCTGCCTGCCCCCCTGGGTGCTGCTGGGGCTGTGGAGGTGCAGAGGGAGCACCTGCAGCTCCTGCCTGGCCCCGCTGTCCTGGAGCAGCCACCCTTTCCGTGTCCCCTGCCTCCCCCCCAGGGCACAGTGGGGGGTGTGTTTCCTCCAGCCACGGAGCTGGTGACACATGTCTGTGGTGCCACTCTGCTGGGTGATGGATCTGCACGTACAGATTACTGGAATTTGCATAATCTGAATTTTAAATGAATTCCAATTTTTGTGATTGTCAGAACGAGTTTTCTTTCTAATAAGCCTTTCCTTTTAACTCCTCCAAGGCCTGTGGTGCTGTCAGCGATTCCGCCCTGGAGACACAGGAGCGGCTGATTGCTTTTGACATGTGTCTTTCACACGGATCCCCTGCCTTGTCCCAGTCACTGCAGCTGTGACAGAGCCATGGCCAGGCTGGGACTGTGCTCTGAGACCTTGGGTGTGTTGTTTGGGGTCACTCGGTGACAGCCAAGGGACTGGTTTGGGGTTTGTGCCCAGCTGGCTCTGGGATGGGCAGGGAGGAGCAGGGGTGGGACCCTCTGCAGTGTCCCTTGCCCAGGGGAGGAGGAGGGTGACGTGCCTGAGTTACAGACTGTGCTGATCTCCTCGTCTTCACAGGAGAACTGGTCATTACAGGCAGAATTAACCCTGCTAAACTCAACATTAACCTTATGGAGCATTAAAGGAGGTCAGGAGGGCCGAGTCACTGCCTGTGGTGGCTGCTGGGACAGTCAGTGCAGATTCTAACAGGGCTCTGAGGGGATCCGGGCTCTTTGGAGTTCTCTGTATCTAAGCCTGTCATTCTGGCATTGCCCACTGACTTTGTGGTGTTATAAGGGAACCTTATATAGGGCTACTGATTGACAGGAAGCTCAACATGAGCCAACAGCGTGCCCAGCTGGCCAAGAAGGCCAATGGTATCCTGGCCTGGATCAGGAATAGCATGGCCAGCAGGAGCAGGGAGGTGATCCTGCCCCTGGTGAGGCCACACCTGGAGTGTTGTGTCCAGTTCTGGCCCCTCAGCTCAGGAAAGATATTGAGGGGCTGGAGCGGGGCCAGAGAAGATCAGGGAGGCTGGGGAAGGGACTGGAGCACAAGCCCTGTGGGGAGAGGCTGAGGGGGCTGGGGGGGTTTAGTCTGGAGAAGAGGAGGCTCAGGGGTGACCCCATCACACTCTATAACTACCTGAAGGGAAGTTGCAGCCAGGTGGGGGGTTGGTCTCTTCTCCCAGGCAGGCAGCAATAGGACAAGGGGGCTTGAGCTCTGCCAGGGGAAATTTAGGTTGGATATTAGAAAGAAATTCTTTCCAGAGAGAGTGCTCAGGCATTGGAATGCGCTGCCCAGAGAGGGGGGAGATTCACCATCCCTGGGGGTTTTTAAACTGAGATTGGCCGTGGCACTGAGTGCCCTGAGCTGGGAAAGGGGCTGGAGTTGGTCCAAGGGTTGGACTTGATGGTCTTGGAGGTCTTTTCCAACCCAACTGATTCTGTGATTCTTCAGCCTGATGGCAGAGGTCCTGCTGCCTGTGGAAGAGGAGGAGCCAGCAGTGCCTGGGGTCCCTGTCCTGGCCCCCGGCTCTCCCAAATGACACGCTGCTCTCTCTGCACCAGGGAGGGGTTGGCTGGTTTGGGCAGGGGAGATGGAGGAGAGCAGCCCTTGGCATGGCTGTGCCATCCCTGGTGCTGCCCCAGCTCTCCTGGCACTTCCCTGTGTTTCAAGTAGGTGACTCAAGGTTGTGTTGCCTCCCTGACTCGGCACTAATTAATTTTACTCTGCGCTCTCAGGCGCTAATTTATTTTTTAATTATCATTGTTTTTTGTGTGGCATTTTTCCAGGCAGTGATTCTGATATGAAATGTCTGTGCCCTGCAGGGAACACTTAGAGCTCTGTTTGTCTTGGGAGCTCTACTTATGAGCTGAGCAGGGGTAATCCCTGCCTTACAGAGCTGGGATGAAGGAGAAAAGATGGACTGGGAGAGTAGAGAGTAGGGCCTGGGCAAGGGAGGCTGTGAGGGGAGGAACCCACTGTGTGCCACAAACCTGGTCACACCTGGTGCTCACTGGGGTCACTCACAGTGACTGGCACCAGCTTTTCCTCTTCCCATGAGTAATGACCAACCCAGAAATGCCTCAGTGTTGGGGAGCAGGGGGGTCAGTGCAGAAACTGCCTCACCTCAGAGCAGCACCAGCCCATATGATGGGAATATCCCAGTGTGGGGTTTTGGTGCCAGCTGAGCTGGGCAGAGCCAGGCTTAGTAGGACCTTAGGAGAACTCACTGCTGCTTTAGCCCAATGGTTTGGTCTCATTCCTAAGTGTGCAGGGACTTCCCAAGTCTGTGGGGTGCAGCCAGTTGTCTCATGAATGCAGCCAGTGCTGGGGGCTCTGGTGTGATGCTTGTGGTGACAGTGAGGTTGGGCTCAGCCCTGCTGTAATCCCACTGGTACCAGTGAAATCCCAGCAGTGGTAGCTCTCTCCTTGCTTTTTTAGATTGGGTTCTGTTCCAACACTGCTACAAACCCCCTTTCAGAAAGTGTCAGCAAACAGCCTGAAGACACTTGGCTGTGCCTGTAGTTCAATGTGACAAAAAGAAATAATAAAATAAAAATAGAATCATAGAATCCCTAAATAGTTGGGTTGGAAGCAGCCTTAAAAACTATCTGGTTCCACCTCCTGCTACACCTTTCACTATCCCAGATTGCTCCAAGCCCTGTCCACCTTGGCCTGGAACACTCCCAGGGATGGGGCAGCTTCTCTGGGCTGAACAAATGACTGAGCAAGAGGCAGGTTGGCTGTGCCTCCTGGGCAGGGGGAGCAGAGCACTGAGAGTCTCCCTGGCTCCATGTGTACTGCCTGAGCTTCCAGGCACCATGGCAGGGAGTGCCTGAAGGAGGTGGATGCAAAGACAGGTGAAGGATGAGCTCTGTGTGTCACTGCCTGGGCCCAGCCCCTCCTGGGCACATTGCTCATGTTCTGACTGTTGTTCACTGAGGGTTTAAAAAAACCACCCAACAACCTGATAAATAACCTGATGTTGGAGCCAGAGAGCAACTCATTCCCCTGGGAGCAGGGAAGAGGCTCCCTGTGAATCACCCCACTTGGCAAATTAGTGTGGGAGTGAGCCAGCACAGTGATGCTCCAAACCAAAACCTACCTGGCTCCTTTCTCTGGTGAATGTGGTTTGATTTGGGATGTCCCAGCAGGTGCTTTGTGATTCCTGCAGGAAAGCAGACATGGCTTGGGAAGGGGACAGTGTGCTGTGGGACTGTTCTCAGCGTTCCCACACAGAGAGAGATGTCTTCTGTGGGTGGAATTAAAGGGACAGTTTGTGGGGACCACTCCAAGCTGGACTGGTAGAGATTTGGGACAGTGTGACACACCCCACTTGGTCAAAGCCAAAGCTGGGACCAGAGTCTGTAACAAACAGCATGAACTGGGATGAGCTGGGGCAGGTGAAGCCTCTCCTGTTTGCTGTAAGTCATGTGGCCCTCACATGTGGGCAGGGTGAGAGCACAGGGCTCTAAAATAAACACACAGGAGCTGTGGGAGCCTGAGCTTGAAGCTGGAAGGGGTGCATTGCTGAGGACCCCTTTGGGTTTGGTTTGAATACTGCCATTGCAGAACGGGTGCCAGGGAGAGCTACATGTCATTTTCCAGGGCTATCCCAAGAAAACACGCAGGCTGGCTTTGGTCCTGTCCAAATAACTTATGCAAAGTACCATGAAATAACGTCAATAGATTCAAAATGCAACCACCACAATGAAAAACCACCACGCTGTCCCTGCAAACCCGCAGTGTTTGCTCCCTCTGCTGGCTTGGCTGCGGGCAGCAGAGCCTGGGGCGGGCTGCAGGGGCTGGGGGTGCCGCGGGGCACACGGAGGGCTGGCAGAGGGAAAGGCAGCAGCCTCAGCAAACCCAAGTGCAGGGTCCTGCGCCGGGGCCAGGACAATCCTAAGCACAAGTACAGGCAGGGCAGGGACTGGATCAAGAGCAGCCCTGAGGAGAAGGACCTGGGGGTGTTGGTTGATGAGAAGCTGGACATGCCCCGGCCGTGTGTGCTGGCACCCAGAAACCCCCCGTGCCCTGGGCTGGTGCCACAGGGTGGGCAGCAGGGCAGGGGGGGATTCTGCCCCTCTGCCCCCTCTGGTGAGACCCCCCTGCAGAGCTGCCTCCAGCCCTGGGGGAAGCAGCACAGGAAGGATGTGGAGCTGTTAGAGCAGGTCCAGAGGAGGCCCCAGAGATGCTCCAAAGGCTGGAGCCCCCTCTGCTCTGGGACAGGCTGGGGGAGCTGGGGGGGCTCACCTGGGGAAGGGAAGGCTCCAGGGAGACCTGAGAGCCCCTTGCAGTGACTAAAGGGGCTCCAGGAGAGCTGGAGGGGGACTGGGGACAAGGGATGGAGGGACAGGACACAGGGAATGGCTTCCCAGTGCCAGAGGGCAGGGATAGATGGGATATTGGGAGGAAATCCTTCCCTGTGAGGGTGGGCAGGCCCTGGCACAGGTTGGGCAGAGAATATGTGGCTCCTCTGGCCTTGGAAGTGTCCAAGGCCAGGCTGGACAGGTCTTGGAGCAACCTTGGAGAGTGGAAGGTGTCCCTGCCCATGGCAGGGGGTGTGGAAGGAGATGAGCTTTAAGATCCCTCCCTACCCAAATGAGTCCATGATTCCAAGTCTCCAGCCCCCGATGCATTAACACTTTGTTTGTGCCCAAGGAACATCAAACCCCAGAGAGCAGCAGGGCTGAGGGGGAGGAGAGCAGAGTCCTTTGCCAACTTCCAATTTTACTCCACTTCTCCAAGCGAGACTTGCCAAAAATGTGCACCGTGTCCTTTGGTATGTGAAGTCTGTGTGAGAGAAGAAAGTAAGCACAGGGATTTAAAATAAGTGAGACACTATTCTGTGAGCTGGAGGGTTTCTCCTCCTCCTCCTCCTCCTCCTCCTCCTCCTCCTCC
>VXBX01004329.1:157035-178455 GCA_013400415.1 Scytalopus superciliaris
GGGGGCCCTTCCGCCCTGCTGGCCCCCCCCCTGGGGGGGGGGGGAGGAGGGTTGGGGTGGGTGCTGTGCCTGTGGAGCTCCTGATGCCTCGTTTCCTGGCGAGGGTCGTGCTTGCTGCCAGCCTGCTGAACATGACCCTGCTGAAGCCTCCAAGCAGCCCAGGAGAAGGTGACCTGGCACCCAGGAGTGACTGGCAGGGGAGCAGGGAAGCAGGGTGATGTTTTTGTGGGGTGAGGATTCCCCTCTGTTTCTCTGGCTGTTGCAGAGGTGGCTTTCCAAGGCAGAGAGTAGCTTTTCTGAGATGTCCAACCACCAGCATGACAATGTTCAACTTCTGGTGTTGCCTGACAGCAGAAATGTCCAGTCTTGTGATAAGTTTCAGCACTTCTGGACACTTTGAGGAGGGCAGGATGGAACTCCTGTTTGGAATGACCCTGTGGGCTTCCAGTTGCTCTGTGGGGTGGTGGGGTCCTGGAACCACCCTACATGTTCCAAGTTTCTCCATGTGGTTTTGGGGTCTTGATGCTCTTATTGCCTCCTCTTGGGGAGGGGAGGGAGGAAACTGATTGCTGGAGCAGACCAGGTGTGGAGCTCCAGGTAAGGAAGGGCACTGATAGATCCATGCTGGACCTGGTTCACCTCCTCCTGCCTTCACATGTGGCAATAAGTGCACTGTGTGGTGAGGAGGAGCCACAAACATGGTCTGTGCTTCTCCTGGGCTGGAGGGAAACACACACCCAGCCTGGCTGGGGCTTGTGCTGGTTCCCCTCTGGAGGGGATCATTCCCTTTCAGTAGTTGCCCTCTGCATCTTTATTGGGTGGGTTCCTCTACCAGGCTTGAAAGTCAACAGCAAACCCAGCCCAAAGCTCGCCTGGTTCCTGCAGGGTTTTGTTCAGATGACCAGTTACTGTTCCTGTGGCCACCACGTACCTCTGGTGAGCATCTGTGGCATCAGCCCTGGAGCAGGAGGCTGTGCTGCTTGGGTGGGAGGGTGAGCATTGGCTGCCCCAAAAAGTTGGGCAAACAGAGTCCCACCCACCTTCCTCTGGGGGTGCCTGACCTCCCTCTGGGGGTGTCTGACCTCCCTTTGCGGGTGCCTGACCTCCCTCTGGGGGTGTCTGACCTCCCTTTGGGGGTGCCTGACCTCCCTCTGGGGGTGTCTGACCTCCCTCTGGGGGTGTCTGTCCTCCCTCTGGGGGTGCCTGAGGGGGTTTGCTCTGACTCCAGACCTTTGCTTGCCATAGAGAGACACCAAGTCCTTTGCACTGGGGTTGGACCTTGTGATGCTCCAGGAGGAACACACACCACACATCCCCCTGAGGGACTGTCTGTTGTTGAGCTCATTTTCTCTCATGGGGAGGATTTGGACGGGGGGCAGGAGGGGGGCTGGAGAGTCGTGGTGGGCTTCAGGTGGATCCAGCCTTTCCTGCAGACCTCTGGCTGCTCTGTGGTCCTGGTGTGCTCTTGCCAAGGGCCTCAGGGGGATGTTTTGTTCATCTCACTTCTGGAGAGCACTGGAACAGGCTTTCTGGAGGGGGTGTGGAGTCAAACCCCACCTGGACACAGTCCATGTGCCATGGGGATGACCCTGCTTGGGCAGATGACCCTCCCAATAGTCCTTCCAACCTGAACCACTCTGGGATTCTGTGACAATACTGGTGGTCTGATACAACATTCCCAACCTTCCAGCATCAAGCCTGTGAGGAGGCACCTTCTCAGAGAGGTGCAGGCCCTTCTGCCCTCCTTCCATCTTCTTCCTGACATGGCACTGACACCACAGGGCCTGTCGGTGTGAGTACACATTGCCTGCTACATCAGCAAAGCCACCTTGTCATCTGAGAAGCCAAGTGGGGAAACTGCAGATCTTCAACTTGGCTATTGCTGGGAGTGAATTAATGGCTGGAGCATCCTTGGAGCCTGGCCAACAGCACACACTGAGCTGAGGGGCTGGGGCTGAGCACTGTGGGACAGGAGCTCTGGCAGCTGGGCATGGCCTCCTGGGGCTCAGGCACTGATTTGACACCTGCAGGTTAAACCAAACTGGTTTGGGTTCCTGGCATGTTCAGCAGATCAAAGTGTTCTCCTTCCCTGCACAGGCAGGCACAGATGATGTCACTGAGCTCTGTGGTCTGTGGTGTCTGTCCTCCCCCTGGGGGTGCCTGACCTCCCTCTGGGGGTGTCTGATCTCCCTCTGGGGGTGCCTGTCCTCCCCCTGGGGGTGTCTGTCCTCCCTCTGGGGGTGCCTGTCCTCCCTCTGGGGGTGCCTGACCTCCCTCTGGGGGTGCCTGTCCTCCCTCTGGGGGTGTCTGTCCTCCCCCTGGGGGTGTCTGTCCTTCCTCTGGGGGTGCCTGTCCAACCAGGGTCCTGCTTTTGGGTGCCCTGCTCTTGCTTACAGTGGTGGCTGGGAATTCTGAGCTCCAACCATCTGTCTGGGCTGGATTTTCCTGGGAATCCTCCAGGATGGTGGTGTGCTGAGGTAGATCCCCCCCAGCACTTGTGCCCCCGAGGTATGGATGGCCCTGCTCATTTCTGGAGCGTTGCTTTCAGCTTTACAAGGGTGAGCCTGCTCTTTTCAGGCTTGGCTTTGTCTGGTGTTGGGCTTTGTGCCCTGGTGGGAGCAGCCCTGGGCTCTGCTGGTTGGGAAGGGCAGTGATTGGCACCCAGAGTGCCTCTGGTGCTTTTCCATCCTGCTGCTGCAGTTGGGTTTGGTTTGTGCTCCTTGTTTTCTGTGTGTGCCCCATCACGGGGTTGTGGGTCTGACAAAAGCCCTCTTGGAAAAGCAGCAGCGAAGCTGTGAGAGCCACTGGGAGCTCTGAGTGTGCTGCAAACACTTTATTGGAGAATTAATTTATTGGAGAGTTAATGACCTTGCTGAGAAAAGGCCGATTTTTCATCCTGGGAAGGAAATAAATGAGGAAGTTACTGTCACAGGGAAGTGGGAATGTCCCAGGGCAGAATCACACAATCAGAGAATCTCCTGAGCTGGAAGGGACTCCCAAGGATCAAGCCCAGCTCCTGGCCCTGCACAGACACCCCAACAATCCCACCAAGTGCCTGAGAGCCTTGTCCAAAGGCTCCTTGAACTCTGGAAGCCTGGAAAAGAGGAGAGGCTGAGATCCTGTTCATCCTGCAGCACACCCAGCCTGTGGAACTGGGCAGTGGCTCCTTCATGCCCAGCTGGCACAGGGCTGCAATAACCCCCTGCCCTGCCCACCCTCCCCACCTGAAAGCCAGGCTGGAGGGGATGGAGGCCCTGGCANGTTATTGTTCCTACAAAGCAGAGCAGTGCTGCTGGAATGTTAATTGGGGGAAGTGAATAACCAGGGCTCCCCTCTGCCTAACCTTCCCCAGCCCCCTCTTAACGAGCAAATTGCATTTATTTAGGCATTGAAGGCCCTGTCTCTCCTCCCCTGGGCAGACTGAAGTGTCCATTGTGCAGCTCCACATTGGGATTTGCTGCCATTTGTTCAAGGAATCTTTTTTTTAAAAGAAAGGCAAATTTTAAGGAGGGTGGAGGGCACGACACCCCCTTCTCTCTTGCTGCGGGGAGAGATGAGTTGTGGTGGGCAAAGGTGGGCATGGGGGTGGGTTTGTCACTGGTGCCATTCCCAGAGTCACTCAGGCTTCATTCATGGGAGGGAAGGTGAGTGTTTCCCCATCTCTCCATGCCAAGCTCATGGAGGAGACAGGGAATGGGAACCCCAGCCTGTGTCTGTAGTGGGAAGGGAATGTCGCCCACCCTGTCTCGGGGGGTGCTCAGGGGGCTGCCAGCCCTGGCTCCCCACTCCCCATCCCAGCTCTGCTCAGCCCAGTCAGTGCCACTGGGAGGGCTTGGCTGAGCCTGTGCCAAAGGGAAGAGGTTTTTCCCATCAAGGCTGAGGCTTTGAGGCCATCCCTGAAAACACACTGAAAGCCACTGAGCTGGCCCTGGGGGGTTGGGGGTTGGGATTATGGATCCCACAGATGTGCAGAGCTGGCCAGGGACCCCCAGCTGTGGGGCAGGCTGGGCCAGGGGACAACCCCCAGCAGTTTTGTTTTCCTGCTCACTGGGCTTTGGATTTACCAAAGCATTTGGATGGATTTTAGAATCATGGAATGGTNGAAGCCTGGAAAAGAGGAGAGGCTGAGATCCTGTTCATCCTGCAGCACACCCAGCCTGTGGAACTGGGCAGTGGCTCCTTCATGCCCAGCTGGCACAGGGCTGCAATAACCCCCTGCCCTGCCCACCCTCCCCACCTGAAAGCCAGGCTGGAGGGGATGGAGGCCCTGGCAGAGAGGGGCGAGGACCAGTGTGGGGCTGCAGGACACTGTGGGGATGGTACAGCTCAAAGGCTGGTTTAAATACTTTTAATTACTCTTCATTTGGAGACCTTTTACAAACAACCAGTGACAAGACACCTCTTTTCTGCACAGGCCACAGGAACATATTTAGCTCAGCAGCAAAGGGAAATACTCTCGGTCTGGGGATGTGAAGGGATTTCCTTGGCAGGTTATTTTTGCATAGGGCAGGTCTTTCTTTAGGCCTGGGTTTGTTCAGCAGTTCCCATCACAGCCAGCCTCGGGCCCTCACACCCTCAGCCCTGTCTCNTGGAAGGAGATCTCAGGTCTCCTTTTCCTGGTGGCAATAGGGATGCAGTTTGCATGTTTGAGGCTCAGCTGAACCTCCCCAAACAGCTCTCTCCTTCCATCTGCAAACCTGTTTGGGGAGCATGGAATCATTAAAGCTGGAAAAGCCCTCTAAGAGGAAGTCCAGCTGTGTTCACCACTAACCCACGTCCTCAAGTGCCACATCCCCGAGACTTTCAAATCCTCCCAGGGATGGGGACTCCCCCCCTGCCCTGGGCAGCTGTGCCAGGGCCTGACCACCCTTCCCATGAAGGAATCTTCCCAATATTCAACCTAAACCTCCCCTGGTGCAACCTGAGGCCATTTCTTCTCACCCTTTCCATTGTTCTGTGGGAGCAGAGAGTGACCCCCTCCTGGTTCCACTCTGGGGACTTGCAGGGAGTGAGAATGTCAGGGGAGGGGAAGNGAGAGGAGAGGAGAGGAGAGGACAGGGACAGGGACAGGGACAGGAGAAGCACATCAGCTTCACCCCCTATCACTTCCAGGCAAATGATAATCCAGATCAAATGAAGCATCCTACAAAGTGATTAAATCAAAAGCAGGTAATTCTGCAGAGATGGCACTGGGTTGAAAACTGAGGGCTCAGTCCCAGATCTCTGCCATGAAGCCCTGCAGGATCTCAGGCCCTCAGAAAAGCAAATTCCTCATGTGTTTTGGCTGAGTTTAGTTAAGCAGACCTGGAAGTGAGGGGCAGTGCACAGCTCCCAGTGGCAGCAGAGAGGTGGTTTGTGTTTCACACTCAGTCCCTGCCCTTCTCACAGAATCACACAATATCCTGAGCTGGAAGGGACCCCCAAGGATCATCCCGTCCAACCCCTGTCCCTGCACAGACACCCCAACAATCCCACCCTGTCCCTCAGAGTGTTGCCCAAACCCTCCCGGAGCTCTGGCGGCCTTGGGGCCGTGCCTACTGCCCTGGGGAGCCTGGCAGTGCCCACCACCCTCTGGGGGAAGAGCCTTTTCCTGATACCCAACCTGAGCCTGCCCTGACACAGCTCCAGCCTTCTGTCCTGTCACTGGCCACAGAGAGCAGAGATGGAGCTGCCCCTCCACTGCCCCTCCTGAGGAAGCTTCACACCTTGCTGAGATTTATTCTGCAGAGCAGCCTTCTGGGAGTCCTGGATGGCTCCTGCTTCCCAGCTCTCTTTTCCATTTGGCAGGCAGTGGTTTGCACTGAGGAGCAGCACTTGCTGCCTGCCCCACATCCACTTGCTTTGCTGAATGTGCAGCAAACACCTCAGGGGCAGCAGCAGGCAAGTGTTGGATTTTGTGGGGAGGCCCTGAGCCTGTTTGGAGTCAGCATTCTCTCCAGGCCCCCCTTTTGGGCTGGTGTTTGATGTTAATGATGTGTAACAGCATCAGTGCCTGTGTGGGAATTGCCCCACCCCTCGGGTGTGTCCCCTCTCTGCTCTCCGGGGTGACCCCCCTGCTTTGCCTGCGCAAGGCTCACACAGGGGGGTGATTTCCCACCTTTGGCACAGGTTAAACCCCATGTTTCCCCCTCCCAGCTCCCTGCTGGGGTCCCTGTGCAGCTCCAGCCACTCTGTGGCCCAGCTTCTCATTCCCACCCTCCCTCACATGTCCCTCTGCTCTCCCCTCACTCTCCTCCCGCAGCTTTGCTGGGGCAGGGAGAGCTGCAGGCTGGCACTGCCCTGCCTGGCAGTCACTGGCAGAGGCAGGAGGAGGTGGCAGGGCCTGGTTTTACCCATCCCCTCCTTTTTTTCAGTGCCCAGGGAGAGCAGCAGCCCAACCAGCCCGAGCTCTGGGTCTCTCCCTTGTATTTGGAGACTCTTTGTTGCCTCCCGTGCCGCCGATTTGTATATTCATGATTAAACCTGCAGCTGTCCAGTGCCAGGAGGATTTGGGATGAATGACAATGACAAGAGACACGGTCCTTACAAATAAAGTGATCATTTCTCCCTGCACTTTTCATTGAGCCCCTTTCAAAGGGTCTCTGTGTGATGCAGATTTGCTGCCCTTTGATGGCAGGACTGCTGGGCGATGTTTGGCTGCTGCAGCCCCTTCATTGGCGTGGCAGGCGTGGGCACAGTGACGTGGGAGGAAGGGGCACTGGGATAAAGGCTCTGAGAGTTTCCAACAGTGTCAAATGTTGCCATTTCAATCAAGACTTTCATGCTAGAGAAGAACTGAAAGGGGAAGATGGGCGTGCAAATCGATGCCGTGGCCTCTGTTCCTGCACAGGGTCCCTGTCGGGCTTGTGGGTCAGCCCCCTGCCCTGGGCCTGCTCCCCCTTCCACTGGAGCTTCACCCTCTGCTCAGGGCACCCCTGCCATGGGCATTGCTGCACATCACCTGGCACGGAGGGGGCTGGAGGTCAGCACGTGCCCTGCTGGGTCCCTGGTTGGCACTGAGGGGGCTGGAGGTCAGCACGTGCCCTGATGGGTCCGTGGTTGGCACTGAGGGGGCTGGAGGTCAGCACGTGCCCTGATGGGTCCGTGGTTGGCACCTATGGGTCTGGAGGTCAACATGTGCCCTGCTGGGTCCGTGGTTGGCACTGAGGGGGCTGGGGGTCAGCACGTGCCCTGCTGGGTCATCCAAGTCCCCAGAGATGCCTGGGGCCTCTCCCTTGGGTGCTCTCCAGGCTCCTGGGCCCTTCCTGAGGATGATGATGGGGATGGGGATGGCTCTCCTGGCACAGCATGAAGGGCTTCTGTGGCAGTGGTGGCAGAAGGCAGGTGGAGCTCAGCATGGGCCATGGGCCAAGGCTTTGTGGGGGTCACAGCCCCAGGTGGTGTGGGGGTCACATCCCCAGGTGGTGTAGGAGCCACATCTCCAGGTGGTGTAGGAGCCATGTCCCCAGGTGGTGGTGGTGCCACATCCAAAGGTGGTGTGGGCTTTACATCCCCAGATGGTGTGGGGGTCACATCCCAAGGTGGTTTGGGAGCCACATCCAAAGGTGGTGTGGGGGTCACATCCCCAAATGGTGTGAGGGTCACATCCCCAGGTGGTGTGGCAGCCACATCCCCAGGTGGTGTAGGAGCCATGTCCCCAGGTGGTGTGGGCTCCAGGAGGAGGAACTGTGTGTACCAGCTGCAGACACTGCTCCTGGTGCCATGACTGGGGGCAGGCAGCTGCCATGCCACCCTCAGAAGGTTGGGTGGTGGCTGTGGTGGTGTTGGATGATTTTCCCAAGCTCCACCACGGAGCTCTGAAGCTCCACAGAACTCCAGTGTGAGAGGAGGGCTCGGAGGGAGGGGGTGGCATTTCTGTGTGCCCTGCTCTGTGAGGGTCACCTGGGAGCTCTTCAGGGTGACCTGTGACCCTGGGAGCACAGGTGGTGGCAGGGAGCTCTTGGGCATGTCTTGCAGGAGGTTTGGGGTCGTGCCCAGAGGTTCCTGTGCAAGGGCAGCTCTTCTGTAGGTGACACAGACAGGGCAGGGTGGTGGCACTGGTGCCTGACAGACCTGTGGCTCGGTGTGTCCTTGGGCTGGGTGGAAGGAGATCCAGTGGATCATGGTCTTGGTGGTGTCCAAGGCCAGCTTGGATGGGGCTTGGAGCACCCTGGTCCAGTGGGAGGTGTCCCTACCCATGGCAGGGGGTGGAATGAGATGGGCTTTGAGGTCCCTTCCAACCCAAACCATCCTGTGGCTCTCAAAAATGAATTGGGCTGCCTGGAGAAGCTGGAAGTCCCACAGTAGGCAGGACAACCTGAAAGGGCATTTATCTCTGTGTTTTATAACTGCAAAGCCAAGCAGCTGATGGTTCTGCAGTCGTGCACCTGAGTTCAATGAAGCCACAAACCACCACCATGTCCAGATAAAAAGCTGTTGACAAAGTAGATATGAAACTCCCAGGAGCCAAAAGTACCCTTTGGATGAAATGCAGGTCACACATTTGGGAAAAACAGGCTGAGTAAGACTCCAAGATGGTTTTTTCCCCCTTCAATAGCATGTTTGGAAGATAAGAAAATAGAAGAAATGCTATTTGATAGTAGGTCTGTTCCTGGAGGGGAAGCACATGGGGCTCTGCTTGGGGTGTTGTGTGGGGTTGGAAGGTTGGGGGGTGTGTGTGTTTGAGGGGGGTGTGGGATCTTCATCCCCTTTTTCAGCAGCATGTGTGTTGTCATTAGAGGACGGCTTGGGAAGCCATAAACAGAGCAAAGTTTGCTTCATTGCCAGCCCAGATGAGATAAAATAGATTTATAGAGATTTATGGGGCTAATAAACTATGCAGGGAAGTTAATGACACGTCTAGCTGTGATCAGGGAACCTTTAAGGGGTTTATTGGGCAAGGCTGTTGTCTGCCATGGACAAGCCCTGGGTGGTGCTGGAACAGTTGGAATTGTGCTGTTGGCTTCACGTATCTGGATTTAAGCCACTTATTTCCTCTTCTCAGAGTCTTTCAATAAATGAACGTGGCAGGGACTGAGTGCAGGAAGAGGATTGGTGGTGAGCCACCTTCTGATGTTCATCTAAGCAAGAGGGAGATGGGGCTGGGGGGGATCAGCTGCTGGACCCCCCCCCAGAGCACCAGGCTGGGTCACCTTCTGCTGTAGGGCAGCTTAAAATTGGGATAAACTGAATTGATGTCCCTAAGCCACCGATTTAGGGCTTTCTGATTGCCTGGGTGGGCATGTGGCTTCCTGTCAGCAACCAAATAATACCAGGAATAAAGTCCTGCCTGTCCTGGGAAAAAAGGAATGGGGTGGAAAACGAGGAGGTTGTCAGGGCCAGCACCACCATGGGGAGGACCCTGAAGTGAGGGAGCATCTCCTGCTGTGTCCAGGCAGCACAGAGGTCATGAACAGTCTTGGATTCTCCAGGTTCCTACCTGGGCCCATGTTGCACAAGAGATCTGAGAGTGAAACCACTGAGCTTAGCAAATCTGAGATGACAAAGGTGTGTTGCTGTGGGGGAAACCCCAACTGCCCTATTACATTCAGCACAGTCCCCCCTACACAGTAGGACTTTGCACAGATTAATCTTGGGGTGAAGGCAGCCTGTGTTGGGGTTTTAGGCTGGTTGTGTGTAGAAAAAGCTGCTTTACAGTTACCTTAAATGATCACAGGAGACAAGAGAGGGCTTTGGGACTTTGGGATGGGTCTGTGCCCCCTGCTTGGTGCCCACCAGCACATCAAAGCCCCACTGGCACCCCTGGGCTCTGCAGCAGCCTGGCCATGTCAGGCCTTGCCTTCCCCATCCATGTTCCATGTCCAAGTGTCAGTCATTGCTTTGATTCTTGCCCACAGCTGGGGAATTTTATGGGGAATTGTGTTCCTTTCCATCTCTTGCTGTCAGGTCTGTGGAACAGAAAGGAACTGGGGAGGGAAGAGGCCACCATGGAAGTGACACTGTTTGCCCAAACAGAGGGTGGGTAGGTCATGGAGATGGATTTAGTCTTCAATTGTGTTCCTGTCCAGGTGTTTGATCTCCAGGTTTCCCTACACCATCTCAGACAACTTTTCCTTATGCTTGGGGTCTCAGCAAACCTTTTTCTTCCTCTCCCGGATTTCTGAAGCAAAAGGAAGCTGTTGTCCCCAGATTGGGTCAGTGAGTTTAGATCCTGCTGTCATTTCTGCAGGAGGGGTTTGCACAGATGGGTCTGTCCCTCCTGCACCTGCTGCCCCCCCAGGGCACAGCTCTCCATGAGCAGGGACAGCTTCCCATCAGCTGGAATGTTCCCTGCCCTGACACCATGCAGGTTGCTGCTGATCTGCAGTTCTGCAGAGTTCCTGATGCCTCCTCCAGGCAGGATGCCTATTCCTGCTTTTCAAGGTGAATAAGTTATCTTTAGTTTTCTAAGCACAAAATCAATTTACATGAGAAGTTTTCCCCTTTTAGCTTTCAGAGCTGATCTTGATTCCTGAGCTGCAAACTGCCTGGAGGAAGAAGCAGAACTTGCCATAGGTGGTTTGGCCATGCAGGGAATTGGGATGGAGCCACATCCTCTGGGGCAGGCAGGGCTGGGACAGAGTGGGCTTCAGGGGGCTGCCCAGTGTGTAGCTGGGACGTGGGCACTGGCCAAGGGAGGGAGAACCACAGAATGGTTGGTGTTGGAAGAGACCTCAAAGCCCATCTTATCCCACCCCCTGCCATGGGCAGGGACACCTCCCACCAGCCCAGGTTGCTCCAAGCCCCATCCAACCTGGCCTGGGACACTCCCAGGGNGCTCTCAGGTCTCCCTGGAGCCTTCCCTTCTCCAGGTGAATCCCCCCCGGCTCTCCCAGCCTGTCCCAGAGCAGAGGAGGCTCCAGCCCTGGGAACATCTCCCTGACCTCCTCTGGACCTGCTCCCACAAGTCCCACATGTGGGCACTGAAGGACATGACTGGAAAGGCTCTGGGGCCAGCAGGTCTAATTCTCACCCTGAATCCTGCTGTGTTTTCTCTCTCTCTCTCTTTTTTCTTTTTTCTTTTTTTCAATAAACTTGTCCTTCAGGAGGATTTTCCCTCTGCAATGCACAAGGATTGGATGAAGTGCCTCCTGCCTGGTGGGCTCTGCAGAGGTGCAGCCCGTGCAGTGCTGGTTTGCTTTGCTCCTGTTGTTCCTTCAGTTATGGGATAAACATTAACACCACAACCACCCACTAACCAGGCACTGCCTGCCATGGCTTATCATCCCAGCCCTGGGCTGCTGGAACAACTTAACAACACCCCTTAAGTTCAAAACAAACCCAGGAGAAACCCAGTCCCTGGGGGTCTATTAGAGCTGACCAGCAAATGTGCATTTTATTACCCAAACTATGCTGGGAGACCCAGCAGAGCCAGCCAAGGGGAAGCAGACCTGCAAAACACTTTGGGTAAAATAGGAAAAGTGGGTTGCTTTTTTTTTTTTATTTTTCCAGCCCTCCCCTTTCTCTTCTTGATTTCTCCTGCTCTGAATTCCTGGGTAAAGACTTGCATTTCTGAGGGAAGCCCCGGGTGCCAGGCTGGGAGGTGGACTGGGCAGCCCAGGCTCAGGAATGGCAGGGCAGGAACAAACCTGTGAGTGCTCAGAGGACACACAGTGGGTTGGATTTTTATTTATTTGTACTTCTTAATGGCATCAGGGCTTGGCTCTGAGTGCCCAGAGGGGAGATCTGCTTGAGGTCGTCTCTCCTTGTGATTCAGAGCCCTGTCAAAGTCCTGCAGTGGGAGCAGAGCTTTGCTGGACTGGCATCCTGGGGGGCAGGGACAGGTCAGGGGTGGCACAGAAAGGCAGGAATGAGGGGGCTCTGTGGGTCCTGCATGGCTGGGGGACCACAAAGCTGGGCACTGTCTGGGGCTGGCTCATCCACCACCAGGAATCCTCTGCTGCCACCCCCATAAGTGGGGGGGAAAAGTTTTAAACTAAAAGAGGAGAGATTTAGATTCGATATAGAGATGAAATCCTTCCCTGTGAGGGTGGGCAGGCCCTGGCACAGGTTGGGCAATGAAGCTGTGGCTGCCCCATCCCTGGGAGTGTCCCAGGCCAGGTGGGACAGGGCTTGGAGCACCCTGGGCTGGTGGGAGGTGTCCCTGCCCATGGCAGGGGGTGGAAAGGGATGGACTTTGAGGTGGCCTCCAAGCCAAACCACTGTGTGAGTCCCCTGTGAGCAGCAGGTGTGGCTCCAGGGTCAGCCCCATCCCTGCAGACACATCTGGGATGAGGAGGGGCAACACCCAGCCCTCCATTTATCCTGCTGGGTGCCAATTACCGCCATCAGGGCTGCCCTTTCATCCCTTCTTGGTGGCCTTGGCAGGGAAAGCGCCTGCCTTTTCCAGGGGGATTTTGAAGGCAGTGTTGATGGTATCTCCTGGTGCTTGGAAGGATTTTGTCATCCCACCGAGCTGTGCTTGTACAAGCACCCTGTGTTGGCCTGGTGTGCAGGCAGGCCGGGGCCAAGCCCCTTTCCGTGGGCTTTGAAGATCCACCCAGCAAAAAGCGTCTCAAGAGTTATCTGCCTTTTTTTTTTTTTCTTCATTTTTTTTTCCCTTTTTCTGGGCAATATTTTGCCTTTGGATGACTGGCTCGTTGTTCATGTGGAGCAATGCTTTTCTTACTCAGCAATGTCCACACGTGGCAGTGCTGCCCCTCCAAGACAAACACCAGCTGCCCCAGCAGCTCCCCCGGGCTGGTGTCACGGAGCCGCTGGTGGCCCCACGCACGGAGTGTTGCTGCATCTGAGAAGGCGAGTCCCCACAGAGGGTGTCGGGGGGCATTTTCTCTGGCTGCTTTTGGGCACTTTAACAGGCTCGCGCCAGCTCTGCCTCGTTTTTCAGGTATGGGGAACACACAGTTGATGGAATTGAAGAACATTCCACCCTTCCGTGGGATGTTGAGAGCGGTAGCGGCTTGGGAGCTCTGACATCGGTTCCTTCATCTTGGGTTTGGCCACAGAACAGGCTGCCTGAGGGGGCTGTGGCACAGGGACTGTTATAAAAATGACCACCCAAATGACCAAATCATGCAACAAAGGGCAGTTTAATTTTGTAAGTGTGAGAATCCCAGAGGAACAGCTCTGGGTGCAACGCAGAGTCCCCGCCCTGCGGGCTGCACACCCTTAGAGCTCGCAGGCTCTCCTTATATACATTTAAAACATACATATTTTTTTATTTCTTGTTAAATGATTAGCTATTTGTTTTTCTTCTTAGATCCGGCGTGGCGCTTTTAGGTAATTAGCTTTTCTAGCGTGATTAACTTAATTGTTAACCCGTGATCTACATCTCTACCTTGTTTTGAAGGTTCTTCCCTCTTATCTTGATTTGCGTCTGTCTCCTCATTATGTTGAGTTGCTCGGCTTATCTTTGTCTTCATTGTATCTCAAAAGGCTGCTTAGCTATTTAACTTGACTTCTTTTATATGTTAGACGAAAACATTGGGTCTTGCCTTCCCCCATATCTTTCTAGGCCTTTACTGCTCACTTCAAAATGCTTTGTCATATATTTCTTTTATTTAACACGAATTAAATCTATGTTTTTTACAGGACCACCGAGCTGTGTAGCCATGTCCCTGCAGATGGGATGCTCTCTGGTGGGATAGGGTCACTAGTAGGGAAAACCTGCAGAAGAGGGCGGTGCTGGGGGAGCCCCTGGCGAGGGCTTTGGGAGAGGCCCAGCAAAGCCCCCAGGCCAGGCTGCAGGCAGGGGGGAGGGGTGCCCAGGGCCCACTGTCCCGGTCCCCTCCCAGCCCTGGCCAATGGGAGACAGGTTGGATGGGGTTTGGAGCAACCTGGGCTGGTGGGAGGTGTCCCTGCCCACGGCAGAGGGTGGGACTGGATGAGCTTTAAAGTCCTTTCCGACCCAAAGCAGGCTGTGATTCTGTGAGCTTTGGCTCTGCCCTTGGCTGTGAGGGTGCTGAGCAGCACCAAGGCAGAGCAGCCCAGCCCTGTTGTGAGAGCAAGCCCAGATTTTTGCCTTCCTCCACAGAGGAGGGATCTTTGGGGAGAAGCTGGCCACGCAAAGCTCTGAGCTCCCGGTGATGTGCAGCTGGCACACAGCACGGGTGGGATGGGGCAGGGTCTGTGCCAGCCTCCCCGGGGGGAGGGAGAAGACCTGCTGGGTCTGGTTTTGCATCTCTCGTGGCTGCTGTGAATGGTCCAACCTGAACACAGAGAGCTGTGTGGGACTTTTCAATCCCACGTGTTTCAGATGGATTTAGCTGGCTCTGTTTCAGTGGTCAGGCTGTGGATGGACAGGCTGCTGCTCTGGGCTTGGAGCTGCCTGGCATGGGGGGTTTGGCTCTGAGAACTGGCACCTTGGTTTTTCAGCACACATGGCAGTGAATGGATTTTTGCAGTGGGCTGAACAGGGTCCCTGGTTCAGCACTGCCTGCACTGGTTACGATGGTCACATTCAATTCAGGATGCAGAATTCCTGACAAACTGCTTTTCAATACTCGCCTGCAGTGTGTGATAAGGGAGTGATGTGCACACCTCAGCAGGTTTCTTTATCCAGAATGAATTCATTTGCCCATAATACACCTTTCAACATGTAACTCAGCCTGAAACCTCCAAACTTCCCAGTGTAAAGTGTGAGCTGGTGCAGATGTCAGTGCTGACCCAGCTGTGGGCTCTGGGTGGCCCCACAGTGTCCCTGAGCCACACTTTGCTGGTGGCAGCAGGAGGTCCTTTTGCTTTCAGAATTTCAGGCTTTCAAGGGCAGGGATGTTCAGGAGCAGAAACTGTTGGTTGTTTTTCTCCTGTCTGTGGACTGTGCCAGAGCATATTGGGTGGAAGGGGGAGGACGATGGAGGTTGGGGTAGTTCCTCAGAGTAATGTTTGGCTGGAGGGCACAGCCTGGCAGGGAGGATGTGCCTCCCTCTGCACTGGAGCTGAGGAGATTTCTAGAACACTGGGCATGTCCAGTGGCCTGTGGGGCTCAGGGAAGGTCCCCAGTGGGGCTGTGGGCACTGGTGCCACAGACTCAGGTCTTTCCAAATGGCTTGTGCTGCAGTGCCAGGGAGAGGCTCTGGCAGTCCCAGCTGGCTGGTGGGGGCCCTCACTGTGCCTTTGGACATGTCATACCTGTTTCTTTCCTTGCTGTGTGTGCTGAGACCAGCCTGCTCCCCCTGGGCAGAGCCTCTTTGGGCACACTCTCATTGTCTGGCGGTCCTGTGGCCTTTTGCCCTTCCCTGGTAGAAAGGGAAAGATCTAACCCACTAACCCAGTCTATGCAATAGATGGTCCTTCGTCCTGTTGTCTCTTTTCACATCCTTCTTCAGCCCTCCCACAAGCACCTTCCCTCTGCCAGCCCATTTTGGGGCACTGGGCTGGTCCATATGATGTGTTGGAGGAACAATCCAGGATGGTTTGGGTTGGAAAGGACCTTAAAGCTCATCTCCTTTCACCCCCTGCCATGGGCAGGGACACGTTGCACTACACAAGGTTGTCCCAAGCCCTGTCACACCTGGCCTTGAACACCTTCAGGGATGGGGTGTCCCCAACAGTGGGATGAGCATCACGACAAAGGGTTGGGCTTGCTGAGGGCAAAATTCCCTCTCCTGAGTGACCCAGAGGGCTCAGGAGCAGAGCTGTGGGGCTCCTGTGCCTCCTGGGTGGCACCCACCTCCTGCCAGCGCCCCATGTGAGCAGCTCAGGGACTTGGGTGTGATTTTGGGAAGGTGGATTCTACTTTGGGGAGAAAACAGCAGCACAGATCTTGCTGCCTTCAGTACACAGTGCTTGGAGAGGCACACAGGCTGCCCAGGAGCAGCCCTGGCCAAACCCCTGTGCCAGGCACTGGTGCCTGCTGAGACACATCACCTTTAGCTCCAGGGCCCATGGAATTGTGTCTCACGTTGCTCAAACCAGCAGGGCACTGCTAAGATTTTTTGAGAGGTAAAATACAGAAAGACTAAGAGATTTTCCCAATTTTTCACCCAGATGCAGCTTTGTAATGAAAGTTCAGTGGTTTTCTGTGATTATGGGATGCTCAAGAGGTCCAGTGTCATTAACTACGTGTCTGCACCCAGAAAGCAGCAGAGCCTGGCCTTGGCAGGGCTCCTGAGGCTCAGAGACAGCCCAGAAGCACCACCTGAATACCTGTGTGCCCTTAAACCCAATTCCAACCCTGGTACTGGGAGGGGACTGAGTTCAGGACACCAGTGGCAGGGACCACGTGTGGCTGCAGCCCTGGGTGGCACTGTGCCCTGCAGTGTGTGCTGCCTCCCACATCCCTGTCCTCTTCTCCCCAGCCCCACCACATGTTAGTTCTTCTCACTAAGAAACAAAATGCTTTAGAGCCTTCCCAAATCTGTTGGTGAGATCAGGAGCCTGGGTTTCCTCTTAGGAAAGCAGAAGGGGTGTAATTTCTCCCCTGGATCTCCCTTCTTCTTGTGTTTTAACCTCGCTGCACCTCCTGCCATCACCCACTCCTCCCTGCTCTGCGTGGGGAAAATGGACCTGTAGGTGCAACCACAGCAAGGAAAGGTGAAGGTTCTCTGGTCTGGCCTATTTTTTTGGGTTTTCTCCCAGCATGGTGGGTAGTGGGTGCCCTGCTAGGGTTGCACAAGCTGGGGCAGGATAGAGAAGGGATTTCTTCAAGGGATTTCTTAAGGGAATTCTTCAAGGGATCCCTGTGGCAAAGACCAGCCGGGAGCCCCTGTGCCCACTCTGTGCTGCCCAGATGTTGTCATTCCTTGTGGGGGGGACATGAGCTCAGGATCTTACCCAAGTCTCCAGACTCCAAGGCTCCAGGTGCTCTGGATCCAAGTTTACTCACCAGTCTGTGCTGCCTGGGGGAATTTCCCTCTGTGATTTCAGAGTGGGTTTAATTAATCATCCTTCCCATAGGAGCTGCTCCTGTGAGCCAGGGAGTGTGTGAGCAGGGCAGCTGGGTCCCTGTGGGTGTGTTATCCTACCTAAATAGCTTTCTATAGATAAATAAACAGCTAAAGGGGTTGCTGCTGAGGGGTGTCCCTGCAAAAGGGTTCTCAGGGGGTCTGCAAGCCCTCTTGTGTAAATAACCTCACAGACAAATGCAGGGTGAAGTGGCCTGTCTGGGGATGAGTCTTTGGAGGGAGGATGGGGTGGAGGAGGAGGTGGGTTCCTCCAGCAGCCACAGTCGTGTGCTGAGCCTCCCTCCTCACGCCAGGCAGGCTGGGCAGGCTGGAGGGTTTATCCGTGGCACTGGGGGCCCTGCCTCTGGTGACACCACAGCTCAGACAGGGCAGAGAAGGGAGAAGGGACTTCTGGAGCTGCTTTGTAGGCCTTGCTGCTCCTGCTGCACTGCCCCCCTCTCAAGGGCTGCAGCACTGGCTGTGACCTGGGGCTGGGGCTGCCTGGGAGCTCTGCTCCCAACTGTGACTGGGGTGGGGGGATCAGCACAGAGGCAGCTCACAGGGCCAAAGGGAAACCTCATTTGGCTTTGGGAGGCAGAGGTGAACTTGAAAAGATCACAGAATCAAGGAATGGTTTGGGTTAGAGGGGAACTTAAAACCTCATCTCATCCCACCCCCTGCCATGGGCAGGGACACCTCCCACCAGCCCAGGTTGCTCCAAGCCCTGTCCAACCTGGCCTTNGCACTGTGGGGATGCTCCAAAAGGTAAAATGGAGATCCCTGGTTCTGGAAGTGGCCAAGGTGCTCCTGTGCTTCCCCTGCTCAGGGCAGCTGTTTGTGCCACTGCCAAAGAGAAACGATGCCCTTCCCTGGCAGAGGGAAGGCAGAGCCTGGGCACTGGTGCAGGAGAGCTGCTTCCCAGCCTGGAGAGCTGGGATGGCATGGTGGTTCCTCCCAAAAGGGAGTGAAATCCCTTTTGCTCCCAGAGTTGGTGAGTGAAGCCAACCAGCTGTTTGAGAAAAGCAGGGCCTGCCCAGAGCTCTGGGCTCTGCTGGGGGACTCAGAGAGGGGTTTGCAGGAGGAGAGGTGGGAAGAGAGCAGAGAAAAGGAAGGAAGGGGGATGAGACAGCAAGAGCCCCTGGAGCAGGAGGAGGACAGGAGCAGAGAGGGGCTGCAGGTGAGCAGGAGGAGGACAGGAGCAGAGAGGGGCTGCAGGTGAGCAGGAGGAGGACAGGAGCAGAGAGGGGCTGCAGGTGAGCAGGAGGAACACCCCAGGTTTGGAACCCCCATGGAGGGGCTGCCTCATTTCTCTGGTGCCACGTGGCACTACATCCTCCAGAACCTGAAGGGGACTTCTAAAAATGAGGGAGGGGAACCCTTTGTATGGGTGGATAGTGACAGGACAAGGGGAAATGGTTTTAAATTGACAGAGGGCAGGGTTACATGGGATATTGGGAAGAAATCCTTCCCTGTAAGGGTGGTGATGCCCTGGCACAGGTTGGGCAGGGAAGCTGTGGCTGCCCCATCCCTGGGAGTGTCCCAGGCCAGGTTGGATGGGGCTTGGGTACCCTGGGCTAGAGAAAGGTGTCCCTGCCCATGGCAGGGGGTGTGTTTTCCAAGCCAACCCATTCTGTGATTCTATCCCAGGTGCTGGGAGGTGCCAACCCCCAAACTGCCCCATCCCCTGCCAGGCTGGCTCAGCCGCTGCTGCAGCAGCCCCTGCTCCTGTGCCATGTGTGGGCACAGCAGGGCCCTGCCACAGCTCCAGAGACTCTCTGGGGACTCTCTCCCTGCAGAGACTCATTTCTCCCCCCGTTTGCCACTTGTGTGTCTGTACACTGGGGAGCACTCTTGCCTCTCCCTGCACAGCCCTCAGGCTGCTCACAGGGGTGGGGTTTGTGCTGTGCAGCTCCCTCAGGAGGCACCGCAGACCTTTCCTCCTCCTGCCCTTCACCCGCTGGCTTAGGAGCAGTTTTGTTGACAAGGCACATTTTCAGCCTGTAATTTATTTCTCAGGGGCTCTGCAGGCTGGAGCTGCTCCATCAGATGCTTTGCCCTGGCTCACTGTGTGTGTGTTTTGGGGCTGAGGGAAGAGCTGAGGTTCAGCTGGGGTGTGAATTGTGCACCTGGGTGCTCGTAGGACATGCTGAAGGTACCTCACCCAGAGCACCTCCTTGATTTCCAGTCTCCACATGCTCAGGGGGAACAACTGAAGAGTCACTTTGACTCTCCTGCTTTTGTCGGTGAAACTTTCAGCAGCAGAAATGCCCTTTTTTTCTTTCCCCTTTCTCAAGAGAGATTGGAAGGAAGGCTGAGATGACCAGGACTGTGCTTAAAGTGGTTGTAGAGCTCTTTGGAAGAGCTCACAGACTCTTTCTCCTTGCTGGAGCTGCAGAGCTGCCCCACAAGGCTGGCAGCTCTGAGGTGCCTCAACACAGCAATGCCCCCCCTTGTTTTCACCCCTGCCCCCCAGGATCCCATTGCAGAGGTGACCCATCTCCAGCCTGTGGCAGGTCTGAATAAGGTGAGTTTGGCTGCCATGGCCCCCCCTGCCCCACACGTGGCCAAAGGTGGGTGCTGAGCTCCATCTGCAAGGCTGCCCCCAGCCCAGGAAGGTGCTCCAAGTTTGTTTGCCTTCCATGGGTCTGCTTTTCTGCCACAGTGAAGGCAGAAATGCTGAATCCCAGCTATCTGTGGGTTGTGGCTGGTTGGGTTGGCTTTGCCTGGGCTCAGTGGAGGAGCTGGGGCACTGTTTGAGCTCCTCGAGCTGGGCACTGCTCTGGGCTGGGGGACCACGGGCACCAGCTCCCCTGGGCCTGAGTGGGCATGTGGCAGCTGGCCTGAGCCTGGCTCAGCCAAAGTCACAGAGTTAAAGGACTCTGAGCTGCTGGGAGCGAGCTGGGATGATAACAGTGGCTGCAGCTGGCATGCCATCCCTGCCATCCCAGGCTGTGGTTATCTGCCCACCAAAAATGCTTCCTTGGAGCACCAGGAAGGGTCAGTTTGCTCTTTTTAACATGACTCTTCAAAGCACATGCCAGGGATGTGAATCCACATGGGCACAAGGGGTTGGGATGTTCTGTCCTCTGCCAGGGCCGTTTGTGGCAGAAGGACCAGCTCCTGTGCCCAGCTGCTGGTGCCAGTGGTGTGGAGGAGCCACGTGGTTTATGCTGCCCTGGGGTGGGCACAGGAGTTTGGGGACATGGTGCTCTCTATTCCTCGAGTTTCCAAAATACTCTTCAGCTTTTGGGGTTGTTCTGGGAGGGGAGAAACTTCCCCAGTATCAGCACAGTCAGCTTGGCTGCTCCTAGAGGGGCAACAGTGGGCTGGGAGAGGAGGGGTCTCCTTGGACAGGTCTTGGATCTCCTTGGAGAGGTCTTGGGTCTCCTTGGACAGGTCTTGGGTCTCCTGTGCTTCCCAAAGTCCAGCAGCCCTTTCTCTTACCACATTCACCAGTTGCTCTGTTTGATCCGCACTGTTATTCAACCCTTACTGTTTGTGACGTGGCAGAGGTCCTGGATGGGAGCAGGAGCTGAGGGCAGAGGGATTTCCTGGGGGCTCCGGGAGAGCTGAGAGTGGATAAACGGCACACAAAACACGCTGGAAGCTCCAAGTTCGACAGTCAGAGCTGTCAGGAGCTGATCAAAACCACATTATCTGCATCTATCAGACATCTTAAAGGGTCCTTCTCCCTTCTTGGGACTCTGTTACGAGGTTGTGAGCGCCAGGTCCGTGTGGGACGCAGGAGGGGGAAGGTCTGAGCCCAGGGGAGCGAGGGGTGGGACTGAGCAGTGGGGACAAGCGCTGGTGGTCCCGCTCCGAGGTGTTCCTAAATGGCATTTTAATGGGGACAGCAACCCCCTGGCTGGAGCAAAACCCACCGGGAGATGAGCCGAGGCCGCGTTAATGGGGGGGAAATGGCCATGGCTTTTAAAAGCTGCTCCTGCTGAGGGGTTTGGCCCGGGTGCCACAGGAGACCCTGCAAGGTTGGCCCAAGAACATGGGAGGAAAATTCCTGGCTGCTGGAATGTGTCTGGGGAACTTCTGGGGGTGAGAGGGAAGAGAAGAGAGAGAGAGAAGCAGCTCCACAGGGTTTTCCTAAAGGATACCCTACCCTCGGATCAGCAGTGATGGAGAAAAGGGAGCAGGAGAGAGGGGGGTAAAGGGAAAGCCAGACCTTCCCCCTCCCTCAGAGCACCCCATCCCATGGATTTAAACTCGGGCTTTAAAAGGAGAATAAAAAAATAACGAGGACATGGATAGATGGTTTCTTTTTATCTCTACAACTGAAGAGATAAATGTGACATTAATTATGTGACACAGCTTTGAAAATCATTATGTATCTCTGTTTTTTTTTAAAGGGGGTTTCAGATTTCTGTCTGGGACTAATAAAGAGGGACAATTTAAAAAAAAAAAAAAAACAACACAAACCCAACTTTAAAGATGATCTGTAGGGAGAGTTTGCTGTCTTAATTTTCCCTTCTGTGGATGAAGCTTGTTCAGCTCTCCTGTCTCTTGCATGGAGTGAGCAACAGCGTGTGTGTGCAGGGGGGAAACCAGAGGGTCTGGGAACTTTAATAGGAGAATATTTGGGGGG
>VXBX01004329.1:184922-209038 GCA_013400415.1 Scytalopus superciliaris
CACTCACACACACAACTCCTTTGCTGCAGGGCTGCTCCTGAGCACTGCCATCACTGAATCAGCACAGCTCCCAGCCTGCCAGCTGGGCTTGCAAAAGCACACTGTGCCCTGGGATCTCTGAGTCAGGAAACGCTGCCTTGAGTGGCTCCTTCACCTCTGGAGTGGGCAGAGCTCATGGCCAGTGCCAGGAGTCAGGGCTGCCCACGCGGCCTCAGCCATGGAGGAACATTGTGCCATGCAGGAATGGCAGCACCTGGCACAGACCTGCACCTGGTAAGAAAAGTAGCCCCTGCCATGGCACAGTGTTATTGTTCCAAGATCCACCAGCCTGTGAGGAGCCCATGGAGCCAACCCACAACAGCCTTGTTGTCTGGGGGCAGGGATGGTGCTGCAGGATCTCATGGCTGATGGTGAATGGGTCCCACCATGGTGGGAGAGCCAGGCTTCAGCCCATCTCCACCATCTCCAAAGCACGGGCTGATTCCCAGAGTGACCCTGCCCTCACCTCACCAGTGATCCTGACCCTGACTGTGCCCTGATGTCCCAGCATGACCTTAGACCTGTCCCATCCCACTAATTCATTGGTGATCCAGATTCTTGCTTGAACTTGGCTGTGATCTCCAGGTCTGCCTTGCTCCTCTCAGGAGAGGGATGATCCTGCCCTGCTGGCTGTGAGGTCCCCCCAACTGCTGGCCCTCACTACACCCCAACACTTCCCACTGAGGCTTGGGAGCAAGTTGGAAGTGCTGCCTGGGGGTGGCAGGAGCCTTGCCAGCATCTGCTTCAGTGGGAAAGCTGTGAAACCACCGAGCTTTGCAGGGATCACCTTCAAAACACTTCCAGATGCCTCCAGTGTCGTGGGAGAGAAGGTTCTCCCGTTGGGCTGTGGTGAGGTCTTCCCACCTGGGGAACCCAGTCACAGGTTTGGTGTGGTCCTATCCCCTCCTGGGCACTGAGCTGGGCCAGGGCTTGGACACAGCTGCCCAAGGTGTTCTCCACTCTGAATGTGGTCCCATCTCCTCGAGGTGCAAGAGCCACCCACAGAAACACACGAGTACCTAAAAAGCTCCTACTGGGTCCTGCTGGCCCTCTCAGAGAAGATCTGCCCTGAGCCTTGGATCTTGCTTGTCCCCTTGGAAAGGAGCAGGAATGGTGCTGGAAATGCAGGGGCTGATGGTGCTGGATGCAGACCTGGAGTCTTCTGGCTGCTCAGGGTTTTGCAGCTGACCCAGCATCATCCCACCTGAGCACAGCGGGTCCCAGCTGAGGTCTCGTGGCTGCTCCCCTTTGGCCAGGAGCTTGGGAGCAGGAAGGGAACAGCTGGGGGTCCGAAGGACAGCAAACACTGCCAAATTCCCAGTGCTTGGGGTGGCTTTGTGGAAAGGAGCTTGTCCTTACTGGGGAGCAGAGGGACAGGCAGGGTGGCCACTGTGCCCCTGTGGGAGGTGCCAGCTGTGTTGCAGCACAGAGCTCTGTCTTTGGGTGTCTGGGGTGACACAGAGAGGAAGACTTTGTTCCCCACCGCGAGGAAGGACCAGACCCCCCCAGCTCTTTTCCCACCTGCCCAGGGCAGCTCCATCCTCCAGGCTGCTCCATCCTCCGTGGCCAACACTCTTGAAAGTGCAAGTCCTGAGTGTGCAAACCGAGGGCAGGCTGGTGTGTGCTCTGCTTTAAAACTAACCCTTGCTGAGCTCTGCTGTCTCCTCGGGAGAGGAATTTGTAACTGATGTGCCTGTGGAATTAGCCGAGTGATTCCTTTCCTCCCATCATTAACGTGAATGTGGCAACGACAGGCAGGAAGGTTTGGTTCCCTGGGGGAGGGGAGATCTTTCACATGGCACGGCTGCTGCAAGAGAAGCAGGGAAGAAATCAGTCACTGGAGTTCTGCCTCTGTAGGAAGAAATAAATGACTTTGTGCCTCTGCCGTGACAAGATGAATCCCAAAGCTCCAGGGACTCCCTTGAGCTGCTGCCACACACACAGCAGTGGGGGCGCCTTCCCATACACGTGGAGGGCAGGGATTTGGGTGCAGAGGGTGTAAGTGCCTCTGTGTGGGGCCATGTGTGAGTGCACACCTTTGCTTTTCACACCAGAAACATGGATTTCTGCTTTTTTTGGGCCAGGCTGCTCTTCAATAGCTGAGAAAGACCCAGAGGATCCTTTTTTTGTTTTCTATTCTAGGTTGAAAGAATGTAAGTTCTTAATTTTTAGAAGTCTCTTTATTCCCAAAATTGAGTCCTTTGACTCTTTAAGCAAGATAAACCCAAAGGATGGGGCTTTCCCTCCTATTCAGTGTTGGGATGTTGCATCTGGTGGCTCTTAGGAATTTTTGTGGGTTTTAAGTACTCCATTGGCCAGGATTAAGCCCAGAGGGAGGCACTCAGAAGGCAGCTCACCCATGGGGAAGTTTAGCCAGGCAGTCACTCTCACACTCACGTGTTTCCTTGCCCGGGACTTTCACCATAGGCTTGGAAAGGGTGGATTTTGGTTTCTCTCTGGAGCTGCCCCTGTTGATGCAGCAAGCCTGGGGTTGGCCATGCCCACCAGTGCCCCTGCCCTGATCAGACCCAGCTCGGGGCTGTCCCTCCTGGCTCCTCCTACTTCCCACAGCCTGCTTAGCAAGGGGGCCACTGGCTCCCTCTTTCCTGGGTACTTTGGGGATTGGGAAGCTCTTACCTGAGGAGAAGGGGGTATTTCAAACCACCTGTGCTCACTCAGAGATTGTTAGGAGCAGCAGGCAGAGGTCAAAGCAGGAGAGATGTCTCACCTGGCTGCTGGACCGACTTCCAGAATCCACCTGCAGGCTTGTCCATTCCCCTGGGGACACACAGTCCAGGCCCCTTCTGGTGCTGGCACTCCCCTCTGTGCTCTGCCCAGCCCTGACTGCAGAGTTATCTGCTGGCTTTAGGGATTTCCTGGCATCTTCATGCTGATCTTCGTGGCCTCTGTTGGAGGAAGGTCCTAGGATCTTCTTGGCACAGCCCCCTCCCTCCCAAGCTGGGCATCACCAGACACCTCATCCCAACAGCAAATCCTACCTCTCAACCCCCTTGGGCTTTCATGCCCTTCATTCCTTCTCAGGTCCCCTGTCTGCCCCACCCAGCTGGCTCACCCGTGGGACAAGCAGGAAGCAGTTTGTTGGCAATGAAAGCACGTGCTGCAGGCTCTGTGCTTGAGTCACCTCCATCCTGCTGGCCAGGAGGTCTGCTCTGGGTGCAGCAGCTCCACAGCGTCCTCTCTGCATCCCTGGGCTTTTTGGTGTGGCTTTGGACTTGTCAAGGCCCCTGGGACACCTGGCTGTTAACCTGGTGCTTTTGGGCAGGAATGGGTGGCCAGCTTGCAAATGCCTTGTCTCCTGTGGCTGGGATACAGCATCTCAGGCCACTTGGGAGTGACATTTCTCATTTCTTTAACATTGAGCCCAGTGAGACCCAGATTTTAATGCAGAACACACCACCTGGGCACCCTCAGGCTGTTAAACCCTGCAGGAAAGGAGGGCTGTCACCTCACCCCTCCCTAGGGGGTGGGGATGACTCTGCCTGTGCCCTCCTTAGTCATGCAGAAGATTTGCCCTGCAATTTGTTTTGTTGCAGCAGCTCGTGTTCTAATTACAGGGGGGCTGTAATCAAAACAGAAGTGGCACAAGCTTTGCTGTTGCTGTTTTTGCCTGTGACAAGCTGCAATGGCACCAAAGCAGCATCTTTGCCCCATCCCTGGGAGTGTCCAAGGCCAGGCTGGATGGGGCTTGGAGCAACCTGGGCTGGTGGAGGTGCCCCTGCCCATGGCAGGGGGGCAGAATGAGATGAGGTTTAAGGTCCCTTCCAACCCAAATCATTCTGTGGTTCTGTGATTCCATTTCCACTTTGCTTTACTGGCCAATGTGCATGGAGGGTCCTTGTCCTCCAGACTCTCTTGGGTCCAAGTCATTGGACCAGCTGGAAACCAGAATGCACCTTTCCTGGGGTGCTTCCACCCTTCCCTACTGGAGAGGAAACCACTGTTTCCTTGGTAAAAGGAGCTGCAGGCCATGCAGGTGTCAGAGTGGAGATGCCACAAATCCTGCTGCCTCTTCTGCAGCTTTCTGAGATTCAGGGTTAGGGGGACTGATGAGCTGAATTCAGCCTGGAGTTCCCAGCTGGATCTCAGCTGCTGGATTACTTGCAATGCGAGTGGGTGCCCAAAAACACCTTCTGGGAAGGTGGAGAAGCACATTTGTGCAGACAGTCCAAGTGTGGTGTGTGAGAGCAGAGTGTGCTTTGCTGAGCAGCCTGCTTTGCCTTCCTGTGACGACACCCCTGATACAAAGGGGGGGAAATGGGGAGGGAAATAATGGCTTGTTACTGGTTTGGCACAAACAAAACTTGACTGCTGGGTAGCTGCAAGACAATGACCAAAACGTGGTGGTGGCATCACAGGGAAGGATCTTGCTGTCAGAGATGAGGATCTGAGAGCAACTCCCTGCCTCCAGCACTGGGATCTCTTCAGCTCAGCTTAGGAGGTACAAGGCTTATGGTAACATTAAAACTGATAAAGATTAATGTTTCTTAAACCCTTCTGGCTTCAAGCACGTTCCTGGTTTGGAGCACTGCAGTGCCTCTCAGCTGAGGAGCCCCAAGCCATCAGCAAGGAAGGAGGCAGCTGGAGTCCTTGTCCTCCTTGGGAGAGGACTGGGAGCAGGTCTGGGGGGCCCAGCAAACCCATGGGATCCCTCCTGTCTTGTCAACATATGGCTGAAGGATTTGAGACTTGTAACACAAGGGGAATGGAGCAATCAGAGCA
Organism: Scytalopus superciliaris; assembly: GCA_013400415.1. Lineage (NCBI taxonomy): Eukaryota > Metazoa > Chordata > Aves > Passeriformes > Rhinocryptidae > Scytalopus > Scytalopus superciliaris. The sequence continues at coordinate 189,702 of VXBX01004329.1, forward strand.
GAGGAAATAATTCCAGATTTGATTAGAAATTATGAATGCAGCTTTCAAGTGCCTAAAGAGGCTCCAGGAGAGCTGGAGACACTTGGGACAAGGGCCTGGAGGGACAGGACAAAGGGGAATGGCTTCCCACTGCCAGAGGGCAGGGAGAGATGGGATGTTAGGAGGAAATTCTTCCCTGGGAGGGTGGGCAGGCCCTGGCACAGGCTGGGCAGAGAAGCTGTGGCTGCCCCATCCCTGGGAGGGTCCAAGGCCAGGTTGGATGGGGCCACAAACAACTGCAGGTGTCCCTGCAGTGGGGTGGGAATGAAATGGCCTTGAAAGTCCCTTCCAGTCCATGATTAATGTTGTGCTCTGGGTGTAGGCTTATCCATGGCTCCCAGAGGTGAGGCTGGCCAGGAAAAGGCTCTTGAGGATGCCCTGCTTTCTGTCCTATCATGGGGCTCTCACTGGCCACGGGAAGGTCTGCAAGCCTGTTCCTACCTCCCTAATGAGGCTGCCTCCCTGCTGGGGGTGCTGCATGGGGGCAGTGAGGGGGAGGTGGATGAGAGGAAGCCCTGCCTGGCCTCCCAGCTGCAGGCCAGTGAAGGTTCAGCTCCAACCACTTTGTTGTGACTGTTGGAACACCCCCGGCCTCTCTCCTGCTCTGTGGGGGCCACAAAAAGCTTTGTCTGAAGCAGCTTCCCATCAGGAACTCACCCCTGGCTTTCAGCATGGCCCTCAAGCTCCAGTCTGCAGTAGGACTGAGTCTGGCAATTTATTTTTCGTGTTCACTGAGTGTCTGCTGGGATTGTTCTCCAGTACCAGCTACCTTCTCCAAAATGGCATCACATCCCTGTCTTGAATGTCACGGAGTATCTGGTGCTTCCAGCCTGTTCCAGCTTGGGCAGCAGCTCATGGGAGTCCCAAAATGCAGAGGTACAGGATGACAGAGGGCTGGTTATGAAGGTGAACTCTCCTGCTTTAAATAAGTGCTTTGAAACCCATTCTGGGTACCAGGAAATTGCTCATCTCCGTTAGTTTGGGCCTTTATGAAAGCAGGAGGAGGTGGTTTTGTTCCACAGGGCACACCTGCAACTGGCAGGGCCCGGGGTATCCTGGCAGGAGCCATGAGGACAGGGTGGCTGAGATGTCCCCACAGCACTGGAACTGTGTCTGTGCAGTGTTCTCCTTGTCTGGAGGGTTTTCCCTGCCTGGTGCTGCAAGAGGCTGCCTGGAGAGCAGGGTTGGAGCTGTGGAGGTGGCATTGGAGGCCCAGGGGGATGGGAAAGGACCAGACAGCTGCTTTGGAAGTAAAGGGGAGGAAAAGTGCTGCTGCCTGCTGGGCACCCACCCCTCTTGCCCCAAATACCCCCCAAAATGAGCTGATCCTCAGTGCTCAAGGGTGGGATGGAGCAGTGCTGCACCATCCAGCCAGGAGCCTGGATAATTTCGGGCTTGTTTCGTGTTTCCCAGATACTTTTCAGCAGAGTTTCCCCAAGCACGCTTCAAATAATAGGCAATTTTTGTTTTTACTGCCCCTTTCAGGCTAGTAAATGGTATTTTCCTTTTCCACAGAAGCGATTTTGTGCACATGGAAGCTGCTGGGCCTCTGTGGACACACACGATGCAGCTGAGGCTGGGAGAGGATTTATTTATGAGTCCCAAGCTTGAGTTCTTTTTATGCTGTTCCTGCCAGATTTGGGTCTATGGTTCTCCACAAAAAGTAGCCAAGGCAAAATAACTGTGGAACTGGGACATGGAATCAGACTGGGTGATGGGTCCCAGCCAAGCTCCAAATCTGCTCCTGATGCCAGGGTTTATGGACTGCTGTTAATCTGAGAGACAGCTTTGTACACTTAATAGGTGTGTGATTGATCCTGGTGCCCAGGAGATTGGCTCTTCTCCTTGGGTCATTCTTTTTTTCTAACCTAAAGCAGCTGGAGGTTTCCTCCTGGAGGGTCCTGGAGCTTCACTGGCAGGGATGTGGCAGGGATGGTCCTTCTGCTGTCACCAGTTGTCATCAAGGTGAATTTTGAGAGCCGTGCTGGCTGGAGTGGGGGTGTCCCTCCCTCTGGCATGGGGATGGAGCAGAGAAGCAGCTCTGCAGAAGGTCCTCCAGCTTCTCCCAGCCTGCAGCTCCTCTAGCTGTGCTGGGAGAGGCAGCGTTTGGGATGGAGAGGGGCTCCCCTCCCTCTCTCACACAGCCCCTTCCCACCCACCCATCCATTTAAAAATAGCTGTTGGGGGTCTTTTTAATCTAGAAAGCCTCAGGCTGGTGCTAAGGCTTGTTGGGAAGGGGAGGGAGCGATGTCGATGTGCCTGAGGGTGCACGCCGGTCAATTAACCAGCGCGATGTAAAACACCACCGAGCTCCCCGGTCCCCCTGCCTGGGCTCAATTAGCTCTCCTTTTAATGAGGGCCTGCCTCGTGCCTCGCTCAGCTAATTAAAGAGCCCATGCCAGTAAGCTGTGGCACCGGGCTGACGGTGGGGAGCTTTTCTGAGCAGGATGTGAAGGCAAGAGGGATCACGCTGGCAGCAGCTGCTTGGCTGGGGGCCCTGGGGCTGCAGCTCCCCCCCCACCGAGCTACTGGAAATGGAAGATCAGGTTTTAAAAACCGGCTATAAATACGAGCTCGGGAGCTGATGCAACCCCGGCCGGCCAGGGAGAGGTGTTTGGAAATGGGAGAGTGCTGGCAGGGAGGGCAGAGCTGCCTCACTCCCCTCACTCACTGCGGAAGGGACGTGGCCCCTCGGCTGGTGGGGGGGCTCCCACCCACCCCCTGGGGCTGCCAGGAGGGAATTAGCAGCGGTAATTAGTGTGCTCCATCCGCTCTTGGGTCTCTCTCCCTCTAATAGATTGTTCAGGCTGGGGATGAGAAGTCTCTGGGGAGAGCTTAGAGTTTGTCCCAGTTCCTGAAGGGACTCCAAGAGAGCTGGAGAGGAACTTTAGACAAGAGAAAGGTGCTGGGAGTAACAGGACAAATTTCTGAAGCACTTGGGACATGTTGGTTCCCCCCTCCAAGAGCAGGTCTGTGCCAAGGTGGGCCTGAGAGGGGCTGGATGGGGAGCAGAGAGAGAGGGTGATCATAGAACCACAGAATAGTTTGGGTTGGAAAGGACCTTCAAGACTGCCCCATGGGCAGGGACACCTTCCATTGGACCAGGTTGCTCCAGGCCCTGCCAACCTTTCCCCATAGCAAAGGCTGTTTCAGGACACCCATGGGTGTTTTCTGGCTGAGCTCTGGTGTCAGAGTCCTGTCTGCAACCAACTCATCACCTGTAGAGTTTGGGAGTGGAAATACCAAGCCCAGTCCACCTTTGCTCCCTGAGCCTTTGACTGCTCCAAAAATCCTGTTCCCTTTAATAGAAATCATGTCCTGCTCTGGGCAGGGCAAATGGGGGTCCCAGGGGTTTGGCTGGGGGGAGGTCATTGCACTGCAACCTCTCAGCTGGTACACAGCAATGACTGGGATTTGTTAGGAGCAGCTCTTTGTCTGGAGTTCAGGAAAGAAATTTGCACCTGCCGAGGAATATTTCAGGCTGCTGTAGAAGAAACATAGCAAAGACTCTCGAGAATAATAAACTCTGTGGGTTTCAAAAGAATTTCTCGAGCAGCCCAATGTTTTGATACCTGTGAAGTTCCTTGCAGGACTTTGCCACAAGGCTTTTATCGGGGAGCGGGGAGTGCTGGGAAGCAGTTCCATAGGGCAGGGAGAATGAGAAGTTTTGTGTGTGGGGGCTGCCTTTGGCTCTGTGCCTGCACCTGCTGTGCCCTGCACCTTTCCAGCTCGCCTATTTTCCTCTTCAGCAGTAGTTTGCTTCCTTCCAGCAGGTACTGCCTGAACTGAGAGTGTGGCACCAGCCCACGGGTATAAAACGCAGCCCCCGCTGCTGCTTCTGCAGCCCAAGCCCTGCTCCTCCTTCCAAAGCATCCTGCACCTTCCTCCCTCAGCTTTGGGATGCTATGGCCAGGTTTGGATGTGTCTGCTGTTTCTGCAGACCCCGGGGAGGACAAAGAGCAGACGGGGAGATGCCCCAAACCCGGGTGCCATTTGGGGACACCGAGCTGCCGTTCAGTGGCAGCATCTCTGCACCCCCCGGACCCCGGTCCCATCCTGGGCTGAAAAATCTGTGCTGATACACGTGACGCTTGTGCACTCGCTCTGGTATTTTAAAGCCCAGCATCACGTAAATCCCTTCCGAGCCCGGCCAGGAGCCGCGGTGCTTCAGCCTCATGTGCGTTCCCAGCACCGGACCCGCAGCCGGAGGGCTCGGGAGGGAGCTGGGCTGGAGCAGCAGCAAAAAACCCTCCCGGTGCACCCGTGTGTGGAGCCCTTTAGGTGTCGCGCTGGAGCGGCGAGTCCCCCGTGAGCCCTGGGCATCCTCCTCGTCCTCCTCCTCCTCCTCCTCCTCCTCCCTCGGTGGCCCGCAGCCCGGCCGGGGACACTCGGCTTACTCTGCCCGCGGCTGCTTCGGAACGAGTCAGGCGGAGCCGTGACTACCGCACCGCCTGGCACGGCTCTGGGCTCCGCCTTGGGAGCAGCTTGGAGATCGGTTGGGATCTTTGGGATCTCGGGGGGTCCCCCGGGGTGCTGTTCCCCCCGCCCCGCTGCTCCCGGCTCTCCCGGGGAAGGTAGAAATGAGTGTCCCCCTCGGGAGCCAGGCGGGTGTCCGGTTTCCCCGGGCTCCGAGGCATCCTCCTCGTGGGGCCGGCTCACATGCCGATGGTTTGCTCAGGGCTCTTGGCCGGCTCTGGGGAAAATCTCCGTTCCCTGGCGGTGACACGGTGTGGGCAACGTTTGGGGAATGCTGGGAACTCCTGCGGCAGGAACACGCGGCTCCCGTTGCTCCGTGTCCCGTGCGCTGGTGATCAAGCAGAAATCCCGCTCTGGGGTGGGATGGAGGATTGGAAGGGCTCAAAACTGGGAGCTACCCCTACTCTGCATCTGCTCCTAGCCCTTTCCCCCAGGACAGGCTGTTGGTGTCTTCTGCTGTCTCTCTCTCCCTGCTTGGATTTTTGTCCTGCTGTTGTGTTACCTCTCAGCTTTCCATTTTCTTGGCCTGATTTTTTCATTTTCTTGTTCCTTTTGCAGTCTGAACCCTGGTCCCTTCTCCTCCCATGCCATCTCTCTGCCCACCCCTGGATTCTGAGCCAGCTCCTGGGCCATGCTGCCCCACAGGAGGGGCTCACCCCAGCTGGAGGAAAGCTGGGAGCTCCAGAGGGGTTTGGGAGGTCTCCGAGAGACCCACAGCCCCATGTGGCACCTCTTTGAGCAGAGCTGGCCAGGTGTAAAGTGACCTGTCTTTCTTCTGGCACATGAAATTGCATCTCCAGTCCTCTCTGGGGGCCTGTCCCCCCAGGGCAGGACACGTTAGGGACCCAAACTCACGTGCCCAGCCCACACTTTGTGAAAGCTATTTTTGGGCTGGCTCATTTCGTTCCTGCCCTGGCATTTCCAGGGTGAGTGACATCAGAGGCTCCAGAGCTGAGCCGCTGGAGAGGAGGGATTCGGTTGTGGAGCACTTGTGGAAAGATTGGATCATTCAATTCAAAGAGAGAAGATCCTGCTTCTCTGAAGGCAGTTCAAAAAGCCTGGAATTGCTTCCAAAACTCTGGTTATCTGACCTTGGGCATGAGTGCTGTCTCCTGCAAGTAATCCCTGCACAGGGACCCTCTCAGCACTGGCAGCCCCATGTCCCCGATATCTGCAGCTTGAATTCTGCCCTTGCAGGTCTGAGCTCTCCCTCTGCCTGCGGTGGCTTTGTGTCCCCTTGGGTCACACCAGAAGTGGATACAGGGGAGGAGGAGGCACCTTGAGGTGTAGAAGGGGCAGGGATTTGACTTTCCCTTGTAGCCGATCCCCAGAAAAGCCACCGTGGGCAGGAGGTGTCAGTGCTTGAGAGGTGACAGACGTGTCATCTGTGAGCCAGGCTGGCTCCACTGACCACCTGGATGTCTGCCCTGCAGAGCACGGCTAATCCCCCCACACAAGGCCAAGTCCTGCCTCTGCTCCATGGGATTTTTACCATCCATTTCAGCAGGATCTGGGCTGATGCATTTGGGAGAGGGAGGAACAGAATAAGCAAATAATATTTATGGCTCTTCTGTGAGTCGTTTGCTTCTTGGGAGAAGGAAGCTGTATTGGGTTGCTGGATGGTTCCCAGGGAGAGGGGACCTCTATGGATTTCAACTTCTTTCCACAAGGCAAAAAGGGGAAAGCAGAGGCAAGGGGAGAAGCCTCATGGATGCAGTGCCATGAGGAATGGTACAACACCTAATGGGGTCTGATGTGCTCGCAGGGCTGGAGGGTGGTCCCTCCTGGTCCCTCTGTACCGTGGTGGGGCGTGAAGCAGCTGGGACATGGGTGAAACAGAGAAGACATTCCCATCCCCTTTCCCAGCAGGCTGGAGCAACAGAAAGAAGCAGGTTCAGTGGTGGGAATGTGGGAGCACAGATGCCTCTCCCCTCCTTTCCTTTCCTCCAGGGCTCGGGCGGGTTCCCCAGCACCGGAGGCTGCGCTTTGGGGCCCGGGCACTCCCAGAGCGCAGCGCGGGATCCGTGGGAAATGTGGGATGGTGGCAGGAGGAGAAGGGGAGAGGAGCAGGAGGGGAAGGGGAAAGGAGCAGGAGGAGAAGGGTGTCCCCCGAGCCCCCCCCGGCCCGCTGAGCGTGCGGCGAATTCCTGCCGGCTGGGCTCATGTGAGAGCATTAGCCCCGGGATGAGCTCATGGGCCAGGCGCGCGGGTTATCCGTGCCATTCCGGCCGCTGGGGCACCGGTGGCGGATTCCCCGGAGTTATGTGCAGTTGCCATTTCCACGCATTCCTGGGTTAACGGCCGATCGGGTTTCGCCGTTCACAACCCCATTGAGCTCTCGGGGCCGTGGCTCCCGACGCTGGTGATGGAGCGAAATCTCTCGGCTGTCTGGCTTCTGCTTTCCCAAACGTCGCCTTCCCCCCTTCCTCTTCCTTGATCTCCTCCAGACCCTCCCTCTTCTCTCCCACAGCGTTGCCCACTTAGCGGGTTCTCCATCCCCGTCCTCATTTCTAGTTGAGCTTTAATTTGTGATGCCAACAGAAGCTTGGTTGAGGCCATTGCTGTGGGGTGCTTGGAGAGCTCCTGTGTCCCCTGCTGGTGTAAGGAGCAGGTTGGTGATGAGCAACTGCACCCAGCAGCACCTTGCTCTGCTCCAGTGGAGTGTCCTGGCAGAAAACCAGAGTCTGGAGCAGGGTAATTCCCTGCTGTCCCTCTGTTTTCTCCACTCACAGGAGGACCTCAGGGAAGGTGGACAGCTGAGGGAGGAGACTTGGCTCTGTTTGGCCAAGAGACCTGGCTCTCTGTTTATAAATCAGTATCCAGTAGGGCATTGATGAGACCAGCCCAGTAAGGGGGTCTGTGACTACAATGGAGAGTCAGCTCATGTCAACCCCTCAACCCAGGCCATGAGAGGGTCTGCACGTAGCTGCTGGGCCACCCGTGGCAAAGGACACTCTCCAGAGCTCAGCCTGCTCAGCTCTTGGCTCTTTTCCCAGTGAGGAGGGGTGGGGGAACCAGCAGGGCCATAAGTTGCAGAAAATGAGCTCTGTAGAGCTGGTGGGTGTGCAGGAGATGCTCTTGGTCTGGCACCAGGCTGGGCTGTGTCCCAGCCCACAACAGGCTGTGACAGTCGGGGTGGTGGCCCCTCACCCACACCCATCTGACTCCGTGGGAGCACCTGGGGAGAGCTCAGGTGTGTCCCCAAGAGGTGAACCCAATGCACTCAACGTAGATCAGTGTCCAGCTAATTAGTAGCAAGGTGGCTGGAGTCTGTCCCTCTGCTTCCCAAAGTCATCCCACCTTTGAGAGGGAGCATCTGCATGGAATCTCATGGCTATGCTGGCATCTGCCCTGTAACCTCAGGGGGTAAATTTGCTGCCATGTCCAAGCACAGACGACCTTGCAACCTTCAAAGTCAGTGCCAAGCAGGGAGACCATGGAGGTGATGGTGGGGGGGATACCAGTGCTCAGATATCCCTGGTTCCAAGTCAGGGAATGGGGTGAGAGGGGAGAGAGCCTGCTCACCCAAAATGAGTCTCCACCCTGAATCCAAGAGCTCCAGGGTGAAATCAGCTCATCCCCTGGGACCCTGCAAAGGAGTGCTTGTAAAGAGAACTGTGAGAGGGTTGGACTAGTGTGGAGTCCTAGTGAACTTTCTGCTCTGCTGAATATTGAAGGTGTTGGGTGAGCCCCAGGGCAGGTGCTCTGCAAGTGTAAGTGTAAGTGTTGGTGTTGGTTCTCAGAGTTGTGAGCCCATCTCCTCTCTCCTGGTCAGCTCTGCAAGGATGGGAAGTGTACCCCAGTACAGTGGAGAAGAGCTGCTTTGGATGCTGTAGGAAGTAGCCTTTTTAAAGAAAGATAATACATGCATGTCCCCTTTCTGGAGAATTCTTGCTGCTGGTTTGTCAGGACATGAGCAAAGAGGCATTTTTTACAGCAGCCTCAGAAATAAATTGCTGATACTTTCTATGTGAATGGAGCAGGGGACTAAACTCAGAGACTGATTTGATTGGTTTTTTTCATCTTCTGTGCCTTAAAAAGCAAAAGATGGAGTGATGTGAGTAGGTATAAAACATGGTAACAGCCAAATTCAGCAAAATCTTAGGAAAAGCTGGAAGGCCCCAGCTGGGCTCATGGCAAACGTGTGTGATCCCGTGCTGTGCTCCTGCCCTTCTGCCGAGGGGCTTGGCTGACACGTTATTTTATAGGATATTTTATATAGCTGTGCGCTGCAGCTTTGTTAATGTTGTTACATGAACCTTTTTAATTTCCTGCCCTTTTTTTTCCCCCCCTGTGCAACCTTAGGATGCTGCGAGTGAGGTTCCCTTTGTGCACGTGGGTGTGTGAAAGAAAGAGGGAGGGAGGAACGCGACGGGTTGTTGGGGAGATGCTCGACAAAGCCCTGGGCGGGGAGACCGGGGGAGATGGGGGAACGCTGGGGTATCACACTGCAGCGATGGAGAGGCGGAGATGGAAAGAAAACACAGCCGAGCCGTGCCGGTTCAGACCTTCTCCTTGTTCAGCAGGAGCGAGGCGAAGGGTGTTGACATGTTAAGTGGTGGCAATTAGGCCGGGTGTTAACACCTTATTAAGCGGGACTGGACGCAGTTGGCACCTCCGAGCCTGCGAGCCTGCAGGCTCGGCCGGGACACGGCACGGCCAGGCTTGTTCCCGACCTTTGGGGCTGTGCTGCTCATTGCTGAGATCCATAAAACTCTCCCGGCTGGCAGGAGAGGCGGCAAACCCTGCCCAGGGCAAAGTGGAAGTCCTTGGGAGTGAGAGGAACCAGCCCAGAGCCGGAGTTGTGGCACCCTCTGCCCGACTCTGCCACCGTGGCGCTGGCTCAGGTTTTCCATCAGGACTGCCAGCACCATTCCCAGCTTTGGGAGGGAGGGCTTTATCCTGTGCCTGCTGAAATCTGGGGCTCGAGGTTCCTGGGAGCTGGGATGTGGGCACCTCTGGGCACTGTGACCTTTCCTTACCCTCGGTGACTGCAGCTGGTAGTGGAGCAGAGGGTGATGTGCTGGGCGCCTGCCTTTGCTTCTCCAGCCTCAGATACGGTGACATTGACGTTGAAGCCTCAGGCACTTGGGGATGTCCATTCCCCACCCCTCTCAGCCCAACCAAAGGAACCGATCGGGTCAGGGGTTTTTGGCAGCCTCTGATTCCTTTGCTACCAAACTTTCAGGACACCACAACCAGCCAGGAGTTGCTTCCCAGCCCATGAGCCATTTCCAGGCTCTCTGTGGAGGAGACAGCCTGGGAGAAGGGCTCATCCCCCAGTGAGTGCACCAGGAAGGGGGGATGCCATAAATCCTGCCACGGTGCACTTTTTATTGTGATTAGAGCCTTTCATGAGGCCCAGCCCCTGTCTTTGGTCATTGGCTTTTACTGGCCTTGTTGCCTTGGTCCTGAGTCAGCCCATTCGGGAGCACTGATTTGGCTTCCAACATGTTTCCAACCCCCTTCATGGGGCTGCCTGCACAGCCCGGGGTTGGGGTGGGTTAAGTCCCTGCTTGGACAACCCGTGTACTGCTCTGCTCCAGTCTCTGGTGACATCAGTGGTGGAGTCACCGTCCTCGGAAGTGCTCAAAAACCATGTGGATGTGGCATTTGGGGACAAGGTTCAGTGACGGGCTTGGCACGGCTTGGTTAGTGGTTGGACTTGATGATCTTGGAGGGCTTTTCCAACCTTAATGATCCCATGATTCTCTATCTCCACACCATCTTCTGCCTTTCCTCCCTTCTTCCCCCCCTTCTTCCCATGCTTGGGAAGGGGGTGGATGTGAGCCTGTGACCTCACTGCTGTCACTGTGGCACAGCAGCGTGACGTCACAGTGCAGCGTGACGTCACAGTGCCACAAATTCGGAGCAGGAGGGGCCCCCTGGCAGGCGTGAACAGGCGGGAGGGGCGGCTGGTGGGGGGGCCAGGGGGGAACCCGGCGAGCTCAACCGGCACGGAGCGATGTCAAACGCGGGGCCGGCCTCAAAGTGGAAAGGCTTTCAGTGTTTGCTTTTATGTGACAGCTGCTTGGAAGGGCTGGCGGCTCTCCAGGCAGCTCGAGCCGGGGCTGAGCAGCACGGCCGGCCCTCCGGCAGCGCGCCGTGCCCTTCAGAGAGGCAGGCTCTGCGCTGCGGACAACATGCATTTTTGCGGTTCCTGTGGTTCCCTGTGTTTTTTGGGAGAAGGGGAGAGGCGGCTGGAGCACAGACCCGCGGCTCGAGCGTGCTCCGGGGCCGGCGAGCGGCACTGGGAGGGTTTGCACTGCCTGGCTAGGCATGGTGCCCACAGCCTGCCCACCTGGGGTCCCCAGGGACCGCCCCCCTCTCGCCAGCACTGGCTGCTCCCTAACACCGTGTCCCTCGGCTCCATACCACCATGTCCCTCGGCTCCCTAATCCCATGTCCCTTGTCTCCCTAATACCATGTCCCTCAGCTCCCTAACACCACATCCCTCAGCTCCCCAATGCCGTGTCCCTCAGCTCCCTAACACTGTGTCCCTCGGCTCCCTAATGCCATGTCCCTTGCCTTCCTAACGCCGTGTCCCTCGTCTCCCTAACGCCATATCCCTCAGCTCCCTAACACCGTGTCCCTTGTCTCCCTAATGCCATGTCCCTCGTCTCCCTAACACCGTGTCCCTCATGTCCCTAATGCTGTGTCCCTCAGCTCCCTAACACCATGTCCCTTGTCTTCCTAACGCCATGTCCCTCAGCTCCGTAACACCGTGTCCCTCAGCTCCTGTGCTCGCTGTCAGCTGCCCACCCCCTGAGCAATGGGGCAGGGGTGATGCCCCCTTTGCAGAGCCCGGGGTAGCCCAGGCTGTCGGGGCGTTGCTGCAGCCCGGGCTTTCCATGTCTGCTGCTTTGGCACGGGGCTGTGCGAAGGCATCCTTTCCCCTGACAGCAAACCCATGGTGACAGCTACCGCGAGGGGGGAGATTGAAACCAGATGCACCCCTCTTTCTCAAACGCCAGCAAAGCCAGAAACAGCCCTCTTGGGGACGCGTCGTCTGGGAAGGGATTGGATGTGCCGCCTCTCCCGCGCTCTGCTCCGGAGCCCCCAGGCACCCGCTCAGCCCCGGGGCCAGGCGGTGCCCGGTGGGCGCTCCTGGCCACCTGGCAGGGCTGGGCACGGCGGGACCCTCGCCCGCCAGGCAGCGTCACCCGGAGCACACACGGCCCCGGCTAACGAGAGAAGACGTCGTTAATTAGAACAAGGCAGCGCGTAGTATGTGTGGCGCCGGCTTTTAAAGGGCTTTGCGTGTTGTCTTCGTTATGGGTGTGAGAATGCGGCTCGCTCGCTTTTTCTTTCCGAACAAATTAAGGACACATTTCACCCATCAGGAGATGAAATAAAATACGAGCAGGGAGGGAGCGTGCCTGGCGAGCTCCCTCTCCCCGGCCAGCCTCCCTGGCCCCGCATGTGGCACACCCCGTAGTGGGCAGGTGCTGCCGGGCTCCTGCCTGCCCTGCCGTGGGCAGGGCACCATGCCCTGCCTGCCATCCTTCCCCAGCTCACCTGGGCTGGGCAGGGGGACATGGTGCAGGGTGGAGATACCCACAGGTGGAGCAGCCAGTGGAGCCTGAAGCCCTCGGGATGCTCCTGCTTCGTGGCAGGATGAGGTCTGTACCGTGGTGGGATTCCACTCCTCAGTGCTGGCCATAGGGATTGGACTCCTCAAATTGGTTTTAGATTTTCTTTTAGTGTTGCTGGGCTTGACCTTCCCAGAGAAGCACCATCCATAGGGCCTGGACTGGAGTGTGAAGTGTGGGCTGGAGGAAAAGGCAGGAAATAAAGCTGTTCCTGTGAACAGTCATGGTGTTGGTGTTCTGTGGTTAATGGTTCCAAGGGCCACAGAAATGCTCCAAGGACCACAGTGATGCTCCAAGGGCCAGAGGCCTTCTGTTCTGGAGACAGGCTGGGAGAGCTGGGGCTGTTCAGCCTGGAGAAGAGGAGGCTCCAGGGAGACCTCAGAGACCCTTCCAGTGCCTAAAGGGGCTTCCAGGGAGCTGGAGAGGGACTGGGGCAAGGGATGGAGGGGCAAGGCAAGGGGGAATGTCTTCCCACTACCAGAGGGGAGGGATAGATGGGATACTGGGAGGGAATCCTTCCCTGTGAGGGTGGGCAGGCCCTGGCACAGGTTGCCCAGAGAAGCTGTGGCTGCCCCATCCCTGGAAGTTGGTCCAAGGCCAGTTTGGATGGGGCTTGGAGCAACCTGGGCTAGTGGAAGGTGTCCCTGCCTGTGGTAGGGGAGTGGAATGAGATAAGCTTTGAGGTTCCTTCCAACCCAAACCATTCTATGATTCTGTAAACTTGGCACAGCCAGATGCCATCCCTGGCTCCATGAGAACCACAGCAATCACTGCTGGGCAGCAGTGCCAGGCTGAGCACACGAGCTTGGCTGGGGACAGGCACTGGTGGGCACTGCTGGGATCTGTCTGAGAGACTCCTGTCTGGGGACACAGATCTGGGAAAACAGCCATGAAGGGGTTCCAGTCCCCAGCACCTCTTTCCTGGTCCTCATTTCAACCACAGAGCATCAGAACTGTTGAAGCCTGAGAAAAAAAAAAACACCAGTGCAGCCATCCCTCCCCCCCTCAGTAATCCGTTCTCAGAGCTGGATTTAGGGATTCACTGTGGCATTAAATGCAAATAACAGACGAGTCGGTTTTGCCCCAAATGGGGGAGGAAAACGAGTCTGGGAAAGGAGTTTCTGTGCGGTAACGTAACCGTAGCTCGGAGGGGCCCACGGCTCCACCGTGTGTGTCTCTCTCTGCGTGCCTCTGTTTGCCTCCTAATACTCGTGGACTGCTGGCTTGTAACGTGACGACTTTTCAACGTCAATAATGTATTGAATAACACCGTCAGAAACTGAGGGAAGCATTAACTCTTTCCCTCGCCTGCAGCTTGCGGTGGGAGCCTCTGGGGGAGAGCTGTGGTCCCAGGGGCAGGGCTGGGGATGTTCAAACCCAGCCCTGGGGTGTCTCTCGTCCTCGGATTGCTCCCTGCACAGCCCCAGGCACGGGGGCAAGAACAGTGGGCACCTTGTCCCTCCCCATTTGTTGTTGGCCTGGCTCAGGGGTGCAGAGTGAGGCACATTTTACCACAGATTAGTTAGGAGTTTATCAATGGAGTCACATTAAATGACAAGGCATTGCTGGCTGTTGAATTTGGCACTTGTCTGATTTTTTCTCCTGTCCTGGTGACTGAAGAGCAGCTTTTAGCATTTCCAGAGAGGATGTTCCCCACCTGGGAAGTGCCTGTGCCTCTCATCTGTACTGACCCAGCTGGGACCACTTCCCATCTCAGACTGGTATGTTCTGCTGCCCTGTGCTTGGTGACATCCCCTGCTCACAAGGACAGCAGTTCCCTCTTTCCTCTTCCTTGGCAGTCAATGTAATATTTTTTCTCATCATGGAGGGATTTTTCCCATCATGTTCTGTTTTTCCCTCCACTGTGGACCCAGCTCTCTGGCAGCACTGAGGGATGGCCAATGCCAGCAGGCAGCAGTTGTTTTGTAAGTCAGTAAGCACAGAATCACAGAGTCCTAGAATCATTAAGATTGGAAAAGACCTTTAAGATCAAGTCCAACCATTCCCCCAGCACTGCCAAGGCCACCCCTAACCCATGTCCCCAAGTGCCACACCCACATGGCTTCCAGGGATGGGGACTCCACCACTGCCCTGGGCAGCTCTGCCAGGGCCTGACCACCCTTTCTGTGAAGAAGTTTTCCCAATACCCACCTTAAACCCTGCTGGTGTAACTTGAGGCCGTTCCCTCCCCTCCTGTCCCTGTTCCCTGGGAGCAGAGCCCGACCCCCCCAGTTCCCCCCTCCTGGCAGGGACTTGCAGAGCCAGAAGGTCCCCCCTGAGCCTCCTTTTCTCCAGGCTGAGCCCCCCCCAGCTCCCTCAGCTGCTCTTGGTGCTCCAGACCCTTCTCCAGCTCTGGACATGCCCCAGCCCCTCCATGTCTTTCTTGTCGTGAGGGGCCCAAAACTGACCCCAGGACTGGAGTTGCCCCAGCAGTGCCAGTACAGGGATGGGCATTGCTCTGGGCCTGTGGCCACACTGTGGCTGGTACACTGGCACCCCACTCACCCCTCTCACCCTGCTCAGCCCACTCACCCTGCCCACCCCACTCACACTTGGCTGCAGAGCAGCAGTGTCAGGGTTTCCCCTGGGATGGTCAAAGGCAATTTGCACAGCACTGTCTGCTGTCTGTGGGTCCAAAAAGGACTTGGCACTGTGGGGACACTGTGATCACCCTCCTCCTCCTGCCATCCTTAGCACGATGTGCCCACTGACCTCACTGCTCAGTGCCAGGGGCAGCCCAGCTCAGCAGCATCTCCTTTGCCCTACCCAAGCTGGTGCTTTGCAAGCCAAGTTGGTGACTTATGACATGGGCTTATGGGCTTGGAGCTCTGCTTTAGCAAACCACAAAGCAGCTTGGAGTTGTTTGGGATTTGCAGCTCTGGGGCTGCTCTTGAGGAGGGGGAGCAAGAGATTGGCTTGGGGGTATCAGATAGCCAGCCCAGGTAAAGCCCAGCCACCCCTGGCAGCTGGGGCTCCTCCCTGCTCCCTGCCACCTCAGCATGTCCCCTTGTCCCAGCCTGCCTCCCAGCTGCATTTCATTGTGCCCTGTAGCTTGGTGGGATGGTATGGGATGGTAGATTTGGGCACTTGGTGACAGCAGAGAAGCTGTGCCCCCCTCCAGACACCCCATGCCATGCCTGCCCTGCTGTGGGATGGTGTCCACAGCAGGAGCCTCTGTGTGAGGGCTGTGAAGGTGGCACACGGGGATGCCACCGGCTCATCGGGGTGACGTGAGCTGGGCTCACTCTGCAGCCTTGAGGTGCAGTTCCCCCCTTTCTTCTCAGGCCACACTTGCTGTGCTCAGAACACCGTCTAGGGAACGGCCCTTGGATCATTTTCCACATTCCTTGGAAGGCCCCACAGCTACTGATGTGGCCTGGGGGTCACACCAACAGCGCTGGAGCTGTGGCGTCTCTCCCCTTGCCTGCTGTGCTCGGGGAGGTTTCTTAAGAGCTTCCCCAGCTCCTCTCAGAGCAGCAGTGATTTCCATGAGCCAGGAGCAGTCAGAGCATCCCCCCGTGCTCACTGTGTGCCCTGGCCCCATGGCATTGCCCCACAGTGCCACCCCACGTGCCCTGCTCGCCCAGGGGCTGCTGCAGGGAGGGGGCTGCAGGAACGTGGCTGGGAATAGGGAACCAGCTGGGATTAGCTGCTTGCTTTCCAGCCAACGTGACTTCAGCTAAGTGCTGTGGGGGACCCCCCTCCCCTCCTGTTTGGCCTCAAGGAGAGAAGGGAATAAAAAAAAAAAAAGAAAGAAAGAAAATGTTGGTTTTGTTTTGGCTGGGGAGCTGGAGCCACAAGGAATGTCGGGAAACCACAGCTCGGATTACCCTCTTCCAGCGCACGGCATGATGCTCTGGAGGAGGCAGAAGGGGCTTCTCCCTCCTTGCCTGGCTAAGGCACAGCATACAGGCCAGTCCTGGCTCACAGGAGCACTGTGGAAAGAGGGACTCTTGGTGGGAAGGCACCCTACAGGCCAGGGTGGAGGTTGCTCACTCCAGGTGGCAGCTGAAGCCAGTACAGGTGGCAGTGGGACACCAGTGCCCTCCCCACTGTCCACTGCAACACACTCCCTAAAACAGCCAGACTGTGGGTTTGATGGATTTGGCCACAGGTCAAACCTTCCAAGGAAACCAGAGTTACATGGAGGAACACTCAGGCAGGAGGGAGATGTTCCCCACTGGATGTGAGTGGAATCTGAACCTCCCAAAGGGCTGAGCTGGAGTCAGTGGTTCCTGGAGGGATGGGCGTGCTTTTGGGCACCTTGTGTTGGGCACACTGACCAGTTGCAGAGTTTGTACCAGTTGGGACCCTTGGAGACAGCATGTGAGTGCTGGTGCCACAGGGGATGGGAACCTTCACCTCTGGATGTGCCTCCCATGGTGCAGGGACATCACCAGACCAAAAGGGGGGTTGAGGTCACCTGGTTTTTTCAGCTGGAGAAAAGGAGACTGAGCTCAGACCTCACTGGGGTCTGCAGCTTCCTCACAAGGGACAGCTCCGATCTCTGCTCTCTGTGGCCAGTGACAGCACCTGAGGCAACAGCTGGAGCTGTGTCAGGGAGGTTTAGGTTTGATATTAGGGGAAGGTTCTTCCCCCAGAGAGTCATTGGTCACTGACCAGGGCAGTGGGCACTGCCCCAAGGCTGCCAGAGCTCCAGGAGCTCTCAGGGACAGGGTGGGATTGTTGGGGTGTCTGTGCAGGGCCAGGAGGTGGACTGGATAATCCTTGTGGGTCCCTTCTCACTCAGGATATTCTGTGATTCTCAGATTTTACAAAATGCTCAGGATCAATGAGAGCTCATGCAGAGCCTCAGATATCCCACTTAGTCTTTTCTGTTGAAGAACCAGTATTTTGGCACAGGACACAAAAGGAAACCTGTTTTTCTGGAGTGTGACCAAACACAGAGCCACTGGGGAGCAGGACAGGGGGAGCAGGAGTTGTCCCTGGTCCAGAGCCCTGCCTGTCTGCAGTGCAGAGCTTCCAGCTGAGGGGCTGCTTCAGTGCCAGAGGGCAGAGGAGGATTTTACACCAAATACTGTGGATTTTTTCCCATCATGATAACCTTAATTCAATGCAGGTCACCTGTGGCACATCCCTGGGGCAGGTGAGGCTGCAAGGTCACAGTAGCTGTGCCACCCAGGGCAGGAGAGGCACTGAGTCCTTCTGCTGCTGGGCAGGCACAACGTGTCTCCATCCAGGAGTGACGTGCAGAGGGATCTCCTCTTGCAGGTCTGGGCTGTGTCACACACAGAACTTGGCTCTGAGTGGTGTGACATGTTGGGGGACAGCAGGGACACTCTGGGGGACAGCTCTCCCTGTGCATTGCCAGAGGGAACGGGACTTACCTGCTGCTGCCCGGGGTGGGGGAGCTGGCAGGGAGGAGGCAGGAGCATAGGCAGGGGCCCAGGAAGGTCTCCTGAGCTGTGGGATGTGGCACCCACCCTGGGAATGCCCACCCCCCTGCCCCTTGGGTGCCACTGCAGGGACCTGAGAGCCCCTTTTCAGTAACAGAGAAGCAAATGGTGTCATTCCTTGGTCTCCAAACCCATCCGCTTCGGAGGGAACAAATCGAGAGGAAGGAAGGAAGACCTGAAACCAGAGCAGGAAGTTCCTGAAAGGCGAGAGGAACCTTCATCCCGATGTGCTGAGCCTCTCCTCCTCAAGGCCTTTGGCTGGGCACTCAGTGGTGTTAAATCTTAACTGCAAACTCTTTTGAAGTTCACATCCTCCCTCCCGGTAATAAATCCAGCCATGGCAGTCACTGAGCTCCTGATGTGGCTCTTCTGAGTCTACCATATCCTCTCTGTGGGCTCTGTCCTGACTCTTTATGGTCCCCAGGGATCTGTTGGTGATGTCTCGTCCCCCTGCAGGGGTGGCTGAAGGTGCAGGGCAGGATAAAAGCACAGTGAGTTCCTGGGGGGAGCAGAGCACCTGGAGGGTGAGTCCTGCAGGTTTTGTTGGCTCCTTAGGTGCTGTGTCTGAGCATGTCCCCGTGGTGGGACAGGGGGCACAGCCTCCCCCACTGCTGACCTGTCAGCACTTGACATGGGGCAGCAGCTGGAGGTGGCCTGGAGTCAGTGAGGACTTAAGTGCCAGGACCCCATGCCCATGGGGTGCAGGATGTGCTTTGGAATGTTCCTTACAGGGAGAGGGGAGATCTGCACTAAAGCACCCAGCACACGAGTTTTCTGGGTGAAGGGGGCAATGGGGTTATTCACAATGCCCAGGGTGGAGGAGAGGGCCCTGTGGCCATCGAGGTGTGGGGTGGCAGGATGGCACCATGGCCTTTGAGCTGGCAGGATAGCTGTGCTGCCATTGAGGTGTGGGGTGGCAGGATGGCACTGTGGCCTTTGAGGTGGCAGGACAGCCATGCTGCCATCGAGGTGTGGGGTGGCAGGATGGCACTGTGGCCACTTAGGTGGCAAGACGGCTGTGCTGCCATTGAGGTGTGGGGTGGCAGGATGGCACTGTGGCCTTTGAGGTGGCAGGACAGCCATGCTGCCATCGAGGTGTGGGGTGGCAGGATGGCACTGTGGCCACTTAGGTGGCAAGACGGCTGTGCTGCCATTGAGGTGTGGGGTGGCAGGATGGCACTGTGGCCTTTGAGGTGGCAGGACAGCCATGCTGCCATCGAGGTGTGGGGTGGCAGGATGGCACTGTGGCCACTTAGGTGGCAAGACGGCTGTGCTGCCATTGAGGTGTGGGGTGGCAGGATGGCACTGTGGCCTTTGAGGTGGCAGGACAGCCATGCTGCCATCGAGGTGTGGGGTGGCAGGATGGCACTGTGGCCACTTAGGTGGCAAGACGGCTGTGCTGCCATTGAGGTGTGGGGTGGCAGGATGGCACTGTGGCCTTTGAGGTGGCAGGACAGCCATGCTGCCATCGAGGTGTGGGGTGGCAGGATGGCACTGTGGCCACTTAGGTGGCAAGACGGCTGTGCTGCCATTGAGGTGTGGGGTGGCAGGATGGCACTTGCAGGCAGTGGTCCCACTGCCAGTGTCCCCTCCTGTGGCATGGGCAGGGAGCTGGTGGGAGCTGCCCCACAGCCATGGATCTGGCTAATGCCTCACAGCATTTCTTGCTGATTCAAGGGCAGGCAGGTGGGGGGCCTGGCCAGGGCTGGGAGGTTTGATCAAGGAAGCCTGGCCAGGGCTGGGAGGTGTGATAAAGGTGGCTTGGCCAGGGCTGGAAGGTTTGGTAAAGGTGGCCTGGCCAGGGCTGGGAGGT
>VXBX01004329.1:209302-220932 GCA_013400415.1 Scytalopus superciliaris
CCCCCCTGCCCCTTGGGTGCCACTGCAGGGACCTGAGAGCCCCTTTTCAGTAACAGAGAAGCAAATGGTGTCATTCCTTGGTCTCCAAACCCATCCGCTTCGGAGGGAACAAATCGAGAGGAAGGAAGGAAGACCTGAAACCAGAGCAGGAAGTTCCTGAAAGGCGAGAGGAACCTTCATCCCGATGTGCTGAGCCTCTCCTCCTCAAGGCCTTTGGCTGGGCACTCAGTGGTGTTAAATCTTAACTGCAAACTCTTTTGAAGTTCACATCCTCCCTCCCGGTAATAAATCCAGCCATGGCAGTCACTGAGCTCCTGATGTGGCTCTTCTGAGTCTACCATATCCTCTCTGTGGGCTCTGTCCTGACTCTTTATGGTCCCCAGGGATCTGTTGGTGATGTCTCGTCCCCCTGCAGGGGTGGCTGAAGGTGCAGGGCAGGATAAAAGCACAGTGAGTTCCTGGGGGGAGCAGAGCACCTGGAGGGTGAGTCCTGCAGGTTTTGTTGGCTCCTTAGGTGCTGTGTCTGAGCATGTCCCCGTGGTGGGACAGGGGGCACAGCCTCCCCCACTGCTGACCTGTCAGCACTTGACATGGGGCAGCAGCTGGAGGTGGCCTGGAGTCAGTGAGGACTTAAGTGCCAGGACCCCATGCCCATGGGGTGCAGGATGTGCTTTGGAATGTTCCTTACAGGGAGAGGGGAGATCTGCACTAAAGCACCCAGCACACGAGTTTTCTGGGTGAAGGGGGCAATGGGGTTATTCACAATGCCCAGGGTGGAGGAGAGGGCCCTGTGGCCATCGAGGTGTAGGGTGGAAGGATGGCACCATGGCCTTTGAGCTGGCAGGATAGCTGTGCTGCCATTGAGGTGTGGGGTGGCAGGATGGCACTGTGGCCTTTGAGGTGGCAGGACAGCCATGCTGCCATCGAGGTGTGGGGTGGCAGGATGGCACTGTGGCCACTTAGGTGGCAAGACGGCTGTGCTGCCATTGAGGTGTGGGGTGGCAGGATGGCACTGTGGCCTTTGAGGTGGCAGGACAGCCATGCTGCCATCGAGGTGTGGGGTGGCAGGATGGCACCGTGGCCACTTAGGTGGCAAGACGGCTGTGCTGCCATTGAGGTGTGGGGTGGCAGGATGGCACTTGCAGGCAGTGGTCCCACTGCCAGTGTCCCCTCCTGTGGCATGGGCAGGGAGCTGGTGGGAGCTGCCCCACAGCCATGGATCTGGCTAATGCCTCACAGCATTTCTTGCTGATTCAAGGGCAGGCAGGTGGGGGGCCTGGCCAGGGCTGGGAGGTTTGATCAAGGTAGCCTGGCCAGGGCTGGGAGGTGTGATAAAGGTGGCTTGGCCAGGGCTGGAAGGTTTGGTAAAGGTGGCCTGGCCAGGGCTGGGAGGTGTGATCAAGGTGGCCTGGCCAGGGCTGGGAGGTGTGATCAAGGTGGCCTGGCCAGGGCTGGGAGGTGTGATCCAGGTAGCCCAGTGGTTTCCAGCCCCAGTGGATGAGGCTGGGGCCGGCCGTGCTCCGTGTGAGCGCTCCCCTCCCCAAGCATGCGCCTTCCCCCAGCATTTCCCATGGCTGGAGCTACTGTTGAGTGACTGTGGAATTAAAGTATCGTTTGCAATGTTCCACATTCCAGAGCGGTGTCGGGTTCTGGCGCAGGGCAGGCTCCCCCTGTGTGCCTGGGAGCTGCCTTGGCCCGCCAGCCCCCGAATCGCACCTCGCGCCCGTCCCTGCGAACTCCGGCTTGGGGAAGCGTCGGAGAGCCAAAGGAGGGAGCCCAACCTCCCTCCTGCTGGCTGGGCATCCACTCACCTCCAGCCTAACGCTCGTTTCCAAACCAAAACCTTCCCCCCAGCGCCATCCCGGTCATTTTCCCAGGGTTTTGAAGGCCGGGGAGATGGGAATCCAAGCGCACCCAAAGCTGCCTGTGGCTCTCAGACATCTCGCGCTCCCCCAGCGTCGGGCGGGCGGTTGTCTCCAGAAAGGCTGCCCACAAATGTAACCAAAATCCCAGCCTAAACCCCGGCTAACTGCGGCAAAAAGAAAGAAGGAAGTTGTTGTTTCGCAGCAGCCCCTCTGGGAAGGCGGTGGGGCCGTGGCTTTGGGTGCCTGCCCCGTCTGCTCCGTGGGGTTAAACAAACACGAGCCCGGGAGCTGCGGGAGGGGGCGGTTTGAAGGCTGTGCTGGATCCAGCCTCGCCGTGTCGCTGTGCTTGGGCTGGGATGGCACCCCCAGGCAGCTGCTGCGGAGGAAACTGAGGCATGGGAAGAGGAGGGGTGGGATTAGTCTGTCCAAAGAGAGATGTGGTGGTGCAGGCTGTGTCCAGAGCCCCTTTGTTGGATGATGGGGGGAATGGGCCTCACCAGAGTGTCGTTGGCTCGTGAAGCGGGAGAGGAAGATATTTGGAGATACCCCCGTCTTGCCATTGATGGAGAGGATGCCTGGGCTGCAGACATGGACAGGAAGATGTCAAGTCTGTGCCTGATGACGTTTCTCAGGTGACATGAGAAACCTCCAGCAGGACTAGAAGTGGGATTTGGCTCTGACGTGAGCCCCGTGTGTGTTTAGTTGTCTGACTCACGAAGGGTTGGCCACCCCATCTCGGCTGTGGGCAAGGAGTGTGCTTGTTGTGATGGGATGAAACTTGCAACAAGATCTCTGTGGAGGCTCCTTCAGCCCATCTCAACTACCTTATCCCACACGTCCATGATGCCCACCCAGGCCCTTCTCCTATGGTCAGCTCTGCAATGTTCTCCTGGCAACTCTCACACTCAACAGGATGTGGCCTGGAGCCTCAGCTGGAGGACTCTCTTGGTGGAAAAGGTGCTCCTAAGCCAGTTTTCGTGGGAACCTGGGGTTGCAAGGATACAAAGAGGATATTTGAGGAAGGCAAACCCTTATGTTTGTGCTGGAGCAACTCCTGAGGCCTCCCATACCCTGTGGGAGTCATTTGTAGATACTAAAATGTAGTTGTGGGTTGTGAGGCTCTTGTGAAGAGTCGATCAAAAGTGAGATTAACTCACTCAAAGGTGAGCAGTGGTTTCTGTCTGAATGAGGTCAAGGAGAAAAGTCCAGCCCTGTCCAGTAGAGATGGATGTGTTGGGAGCAGGTGTCTTGCTCTCCTCCACTGGACAAAGGGGGCATCTCCAGAGGCTTCCTCCTCATTCTTCACATCCTCTGACTTCCCCAGAATGACACATCAGGCGTGCAGCTCCTTCCAGAGCACTGTGGGGCACGACTCAACATTCCAATGAAGTCTCCAAGGCTGATTTGGAGATGGAGACATCCTTAATCACCATATCCCTCAGACAGGCACCTCTGCTATTTTCTTAATCAGCTGCATGGCTTTGAAGCAGCCCAGATGGTATCTCCTGTGGCTGCTCACCCTGGTGGTGTGGCTCCTTCATGGGAGGGACGTGGTGCAGGGTAAGGGCATAGTTTGTATATCTCTGTATATACAAATACATGCACGGCAGTGCTTGCAGAAGGAAATGAAATCCAGCTGGACTTTCCTCCTGGTTCTCAAATCTTGGAGTTGATGGAGTGTTTTTGAGAGTGTGGTTATTCCACGGGTGTCCTCCCAAGAGAGCCTTGTCATTCATGTTCTCTCCTGGGAGCATTTGTGGAGGTAACCTCTTGCAGAGGCAACTGCCCAGGTCTGCTCTCAACTGCTTCCTTCTGGTTAAGGTCCTTGGATCTCTGGTGCTTGGACTTTCTTAGACTTTCCTTCTTCCCCAGAGAAGCTGTGGCTGCCCCATCCCTGGAAGTGTTCAAGGCCAGGTTGGATGGGACTTGGAGCAACCTGGTCCTGTGGAAAGTGTCCCTGCTCGTGGCAGGGGGTTGGAACAAGATGAGCTTTAAGGCCCTTCCCATCTAAACCACCCCAAAGACTCTTTTGTTTTCAGAAACACTGAATAGCATCAAGGTTTTCCTCCAAAGGCATCTTCTCCATGTGGATATTTAGACCCCCCTCGTGCATAGCACTGTGTCCTGTCAGACCGGGAATATTTTCTTATTCCTTTGGTGTGTCATTGATGGCCGGGTGATGATTCACTCCTGGGACAGGACTTTGGGGAAGAGCTTTGCTTACCTCCAACCCCATCCAGCAGCTCCCTCAGTGCCTCTCACTGGAGCCCCACAAACACAGGTCTGACACAGCAGGGTCCCCCTGAGGAAGGCCATGAGCTCACAGCCCAGCCTTGCCCCGGCTTTCCTGGTTCTGAGTGCACGTTCCAGGCTCCTGATTCATTTCCCAGGACCAAAGCATGCAGCCCACTGTCTAACCCCAATTTCCCCAACATTCCTGAGGCTGGGAGGGGAACAACAGAAAGAAAGGACCCTCTTGGCTTTCCTCTCCTGGTATTTTTCTCGGCATTTATAGACATTCTTGCTGTTTCTATTCTTAAATTGTTTTCTTGTGCAATCTGTGTGGGTATGTGCTGCTATATTTAATACTTTGCTAGTATCAGATTTTGCTTTCAAGGGCTTTCAAAACAAAAACAATAAAAATAAATCCTCTTGCAGGAGGTCACTGAGGTGGAATGGCTTTTTCCCAAGCGCTGACATGCTTTGGACTTCTCCCTGCTCCCTGCTTAAGCTTATTCCCTCTTGCCAAGAGGCCCTTTTCCCCCAGCAGCTGTCTGTGTGCCCAGCAGTGAAGGTGACACATGGTGTGTGGTGCTGGTCTCTTTCTTTTTAACATCAAGGTTTTGGACCAGCATGGCAAAGAGGTTGCCCAGAGAAGCTGTGGCTGCCCCACCCCTGGAAGTGTCCAAGGCCAGGCTGGATTGGCCTTGGAGCAACCTGGAAGAGTGGAAGGTGACCCTGCCCATGGCAGGAGGTGGAACGAGATGAGTTTTAAGGTCCTTCCAACCCAAACCATTCTATGATTCTTTGAAATCCATCCCCAGCTTCTTCAGGCACTGTTGGTTTCTGCTGGAGAAGCTGGTGGCTGTGATGGGCCACTGAACAAGCCCAGCTGCTCAGCCTGAGCGGGTGGAATGTCATTCACCACCCCAACTGGAACTACCCCATCAGGAGCGCCCCAACCCCGCCGCTCCAGAACTTCTGCATCACAGCTGGGCCACAGCAGCCTTGGGGAGGTCCTGCTGATGTCCTGGCCTGCAGGAACTCCCCTCTGTGTGGTGCCCACCTCTCTGAGCACAGCAGGAAGGTGGGCCCAGCCCCCCGGGCAGCCCCGTGGGTTGCCTGGCGCTGTGGAAGCGACTGCGGTGTATTCTGAATTTCCCAGCGTCGGGTGACGTAGCAGTCGAGGCTCCCACTGCTCTGTTTTACTTTTATTAGCCAAACTATTTAAGCAGCAGAATTGTTTGCAGAAGCAAAGCACTTTGGTCCCTGAATGGTTGAGCTTCCGCTTTCCATCCGCTCCCAGTAGGACAGCGATCATGTGCTAAATCCCAATTAATCATTAAGAAGATATTTGAGGTTTAGCAGCTGTGTTATAAGATACAGTTTTTACTGGTTTCGACCTCAGTTAAATATGTTTTTAATAGTGGATGGTATTTAATTAAACATAAAATAACAGAGGCTTATTAAATCTAGAGAGACCTTTCCTAGTGATGGATATTGAATGTTAAGTAAATATCAGTTGGTCATTAGAAGCATATTCAGTGTGGTTTCACAGCTATGTAATAGCCAGGTATCTGATTACCCATCTGCTCGGCTCCAATGAATACACCCTTAATAATCAATTGTCACTCATTTAATATGTAATAATAACTGTCCTATTAGACCTGAATTAGATCCTTGTAGGAGCAAACAGACCTAACCTGGTGCTCACCAGGGTTTTTGGTCGGATTTTGTTTTGTTTTGAGTTGATGGCTCATGGAGATTAGTGTGGCTGAAGATTGGATGACACTGGGTTGGATGATGGACAAGCGGGCTCCATGTCGTGTTCATGTGGCACCAGCACTGTGGTCAGCCAGGGAGGTGACCACGGCCCCAGGCGGTGAAGGTGGGCTGGTGGCAGCACTCAGGGCTCCCACAGCTGCCCTGGAGCCTGAGGATGGTGAACCTCATGGTTGTAGGATCATGCCATGAGTCATGGTGTGTCCTCTGAGCACTTGGTCGTTGTCTCTTGGGCAGAAGGACATTCCACCAGGCTGGGAGGAAGGGGATGCAGGCACTGCTGCAGGGAAATGCTCCCTCACCCAGCA
The DNA here is from genome assembly GCA_013400415.1 of Scytalopus superciliaris. Classification (NCBI taxonomy): domain Eukaryota; kingdom Metazoa; phylum Chordata; class Aves; order Passeriformes; family Rhinocryptidae; genus Scytalopus; species Scytalopus superciliaris. The sequence continues at coordinate 215,478 of VXBX01004329.1, forward strand.
GGCATTAACCTGCAGAACTCGCTGCCTCCCAACATCATCAAAGCTCAGTCATTAACTGGTGTCCGAGGAGATGAGACTCATTTGGGGGTGATATGGTCAGAAAGAGGCACTTAGGGCAGAGCCAGTGTTTGTAATTCCATGTTTAAGGGCAGACCAGCAGCTGATCCCATTTCCCAAGCTGATTCCCAACTCTCTGCTCCATGAAGTCGGGTTCTGATCCCTTGTTTGTCCCAGTTTTTGTGTCCTGTCTATCACCTAAATACTTTCCAGGCTGCCAAGCCTGTGGCCTGTGGGTAAATGAGGACCTGAAAAGAAGTTGAGATGCTCAGAAAGCAGGATGTTGTGGCAGTTTGAGTGCAGGAGGCGCTTGCTTCAATTTGAGGTGAAATAGGATTTATTTTGCAAGGCCCAGCATGTGGTTGCTGTTTATGTTGGGGAGGCTTTGCTGTATGGCAGGAGCAGTTCTGGGGTGGGAAATCGGGGCTGGGACACTCAGAAAGAGTGGGCAGGACTTTCTCCTTACCTGGGAGAGACAGAGCTTGGCAGCTGGAGAGAAGCTGCAGGGTTTGAGAAGAGAGGTTCGCAGTATCCTTTAGGTTGGAAAGTCCAACCTGTGAGCAATCCCCACCTTGTCACCCAGATGAGAGCACTGAGTGCAATGTCCAGTCATTCCTTGAGCACCTCCAGGGATGGGGACTCCACCACTGCCCCGGGCAGCCAATTCCAATGCCTGACCACCCTTTGCCAGAAGAAATTCCTCCTGATATCCAGCCTGAACCTCTCCTGGCATGGCTTGAGGCTGTTTCCTTTTGTCCTGTCCCTGTTCCCTGGGAGCAGAGCCCGACCCCCCCCGGCTCCCTGCTCCTGTCAGGGAGTTGCAGAGCCACAGGGTCCCCCCTGAGCCTCCTTTTCTCCAGGCTGAGCCCCCCCAGCTCCCTCAGCCCCTCCTGCTGCTCCAGCCCCTTCCCCAGCTCCCTTCCCTTCCCTGGACACGCTCCAGCCCCTCAGTGTCCCTCTTGCAGTGATGGGCCCAGAACTGAACACCCCTGACCTGAGAACTTGCTCCGGGAGTTACTGCTTTTCTCATCCTTCAAAATCCCATCCTGTACTTTTGGAGAAAGCAGTAAACCAGGCCGGTGAGTTTGGGAGCACTGGGAACAGAATCACAGAATGGTTTGGGTTCAGAAGGACCTTAAAGCCCTTCTCCTTCCATCCTTCCACTATCCCAGGTTGCTCCAAGCCCCGTCCAGCCTGCCTGGGACACTCCCCGGGATGGGGAAGGCATGGGCTGTGTGTGTGCAGGGCACGTGCAGCCCAGCCAGGGTGGGAGGAACAACCAGACCACGTCATCCAATTAAGATTGTACATAAAAAAAATGATAAATACAGAGGTGGCAGCTTTTAAGCAGAAAGAAAACTGCTGCTGCCAAGCTTGCTGCCCGTGCTGGGGGCTGTGAGCCTGCCTGTGCTGGGGGCTGGAGGCATCTCTGATGGGGGGAGATGGAGCTCAGAGCACAGCTTTTCTGGGACTCCGTGGGTAGCCCTATTAGCTTGCTTACAGCAGCACTTCTTTTTTAATTTCTCAGTGCTGCTGCATTTCACAGGCCGTAACTTTTCATTCCTCCCCTCGTTAACCTGCGCAGCGGCACTGACTCAGCGCTGGAACAATACACGCGGCAGTCGGAGCGGTGATTCACGCTGCCGGGTGGATGCGATGAGCCCGGCTCGTCTGCTCGCTTATTAATTCCTTCTAGTGTGTGAGTCAGGCTCTCCTCGCCCCCGGGCAGGAAAGCAGCCCTGGTGGGATTTAACCAGGGAGCCGGGAAGGGGCCCGCGGGGAGGGGGCATGCAAGGGCTGCTGCCGGTGGCCAACCTGCTCCAGGTGCTGCCAGCTCTGAGCCACCCACCCTGTCCAGAGGGACACTGTCAGACTGACACTGAGGGCATCTTGTGATGGTCCTGTATCCCTTCATCCTATCAATCCCCTCTCTTGCCTACTCAGGGGTCTTGCTGCCTTCCTGAGGGTTTCCCTGGGCACAGGGGTGAAGTTTGCACGGTGGGCTCACGGCCAAACCTGCCGTGTGCTGTGTGTGCCTTCCTGCTGCTTGTCACAGGTTTGGAGGCAGAGTGATGACTGTGCCCTGCACAACCCTCTTGGTGTGTGGCACAAGGCTGGGAGCCCCTTTCCCCACCCCAGACCATCCAGCAGCCTGCAGGTGTGTCCTGGCATCCCCCCATCTCCTTGGCAGCATTCCCTGCACGCTGCATCCCTTGGGAGAAGCCATGAGAGCAGTAGGATAGCACTGAGACTGAGCAGATTCATCACATGTGGTTGTTACCGTGGACAGCCTTGTGTCCCAGCAGGATCCAGGGATTGCTGCAGGATACCAGATCCCCGGGATCAGCCTCAGTCCTGAGACAGCCCCAGTCCCAGCACTGCCAGTTAACACAGTGTTGGCACCACGAGAGCAGTGGGGGTGCAGCTTGGCAGCAGGTGAAGCTGTGAGAGCAAAGGTGTGGGACCACCCAGGGGCTGCCTGGGACTTGGCCAGACAGGCAGTGGACAACCTCCACAGCTGCCTGCAGCCCATGGCAGAAACACACCTGGCATTAGGGAGGCAGGAAAAGTCAAAGCTGCCCCAAACTTGCAGGCATAAGAGGAATGGTGGGAGAGCAGTTTGCTAAGAGCTGGTTAGTTCTGATCTTGTCGGACACACATTGAAAACAACCCCATGCCACGTGTGTTGTGCCAGGAGCACCACTCTGAACATGCTGGCTGCCTTTGGGGCCATCAGTAGGATGGGGATGTTGTGGGTGCGGCAGGAGGGTTGGGACTGGGCAGGCTCAGCTGGCCCGAGGGGGTGTGAGGGTGGGCTCAGGTCCCCCTCACCCGAGGGTCCCCAAGCATTCCAACCATGGAGCATTGGTGATGCCAGTCCCTCACCTCGGGCACTATTGCAAGGGGAGATGGTAGTGAAGGCATCAAGATGGGATTCTCCCATCTGCTTGGCACTGTCCTGGCAGACAAGTCTCTTCCAGAAGGGCTTCCTAGAAGTTGGGCAGTTTGTCCTTGATGGTGGTGTCCTGTGCAGACCCCAGGAGGATGCAGAGGTCTGTGCCAAACTCTCCCTGCCTGAAACAAGCTCCCTATCTGAAAAAAAAAAAGGATGAACTGACTCCCTTCTATGAGTGAGGAGCTGTTTGGTCACCAGGTTGTCCACACAGCCAAGAAAAGGCCCTGTTCAGAGTGAGTGTGGCTGTTGAGTCACCCTCCCTCACCCCCAGGGATCCTCACAGCCAGCCAGCCCGGGGCCGTGTGCTGGGCTGGGGCCCCACATCGCAAGCCCTGCGTGAGGAGCATCACAGCCTGAGCTCGGGGGTTCGCTCTGCCTGCCCCCCTTTGGTTCTCCACCCCGTGCCCAGAGCCCTGAGCCGACCCAGCCACCTTGGCCGTGCTCCCCGAGGCCAGCACAGCCCTGAAAGGCTCTAATCCGCCCAGGCTGGGGCAGAGCCTCCCGCTGCCATCGGGACAGCTCTCCGTGGGTGGTTCCCATTTCGTGCAGATTTATTTCCTCTGGGTCGCTGGCTCTGCTCTTGCTCCCTCCTTGGCTCTGCCTTTGGGAGCATCCAGCATTCACCTTCTCGCAGCGAGGGGCTTTAGGGGACTGTAACTTCATTGTACGCGTCAATTAGGAAAACACCCTCAGGAATTTCCTTTCCGATGCTGCCTGGCTCTCCAATAAGCCCTGTCTCCGTGGCCCGCCGGCTCCCCAGAGCCCGGCCCGACGGGGAGCCGGGAGCGGGCTCAGCTCCGCAGGCTCCTCCGGCTTCTGTTCCAGCTCGCTCCAAGCGCCGAGCCCCATCCCGTCTCCGCTTCTCCCGCTTCCCTCACCCCCTCTCCGAGCTCTGCAGTTTGGAGTTGTTTTGGAAACCGCTGCGACTCCGGCCTGACGTCACGGCGGTTCTGTAGTATCTCTGTCTCCAGCCTAGTTAGGCGCTTCCTGCTCCCTGGCTCTCGCTCCGGCTCGCCTGGCATGCTTATGCTCTTTCTTCTTCTCCACAATTCCCCAGGGATTTCTTTGCAACTTCCCCCCCCCACCCCGCCCTCCCCTTCATCTCTTACACAGCAGCTTTTTCTTCCCCTTTTTATTTTTTTTTTTTTTAATTTCTCTCCTCTTCCCTCCTCTGCAAAACCGCCCCCAAACTGCCGTTCCCAAGGCATGTTTTGCAGCAGGAGGCTGTGCCCACCCTGCTGCTGGAGGGATCCCCACATGCTGCCAGCCCGATGGTTCTGGAGGGCACGGGGCAGGCAGGGTGGCAGGTGATCCCCCAGCCATGGCAGTGCCACCCTGGCAGTCGGGCAGAGTGTAATGGTCAGAATACGAGACTCTTTTCGGGGGGCAGCGGACATAAATCTGTTTATTAATTACACATCTCGATGTATATAGACATATTACAATGAGGAGGCCGAGTTATGCTGAGAACTGGGATGGGACATTACAATTAGGAGAATACATTATGTTAACTAAGAGGGGACAGAGGAATTCACATTTATGACCAGGAGAGCAAAGGAAACAACAGATGTTGCTACACTGGTTTCAGTTCCAGCTGGGACACACCTCTTATCTCCTTGGTGGAGACAGGAGTCCCCAGCCTTGTCAATGGCAAACAAGGCCTGTCTGGAAAGGAGCCATCCTGTCATGACAGGATTAAGCCTTATCACCTTGGATGTTTCTGTGTTTTGCAGTTTTTATATCCCCACAGCAGGGTCCGCTCTGTGAAGGAGCTTTTGTGCTGCTCCTCTTCCACCATCCCCTCTCAGCCCAGCTTTCCTTGCACAGCAATTCCATTGCCTCACCCCACCCCCCAAAGGTGTGACACCCCTGTCTTCACCCCTCCCAGCCCAACAGCACCCCTCCTGCTCCTGCTGTGAGCACCCAGCCCTGATTCCCACACCGCTGTCCCCTGCCTGGAAAAGCATATGCACAGTTTTCATCATGACTCTCTAGAGAGTGTTTACTAAGCATGAACAAAATACGATTTATTTCTTTAATTTCTTCCCTCCCAGCAGCTGCAATGGTGCCTGATTGCAGCAGACCCCCCAGGGCCATGGCTTGCCTTCCTCCTCCTGTCTGTGCACCCCAGCCAAAGCAGCACAGGGTTGTGCTTCCCATGGGAGCAGTCCTGGAAATGGCACTATTAAACATAAAATACAAATATATATATATATAATATGTGTGTGGGTGTGTGTATATAGATATATATATATATTTGTAAGGGTATGTAGCAACAGAAAAAGGGGGAATGGCTTTGAACTGAGAGAGAATGGGTTTAGTTGGATATTGAGAAGAAATTCCTCCCTGTGAGGGTGGGCAGGCCCTGGCACAGGTTGGGCAGAGAAGCTGTGGCTGCCCCAGCCCTAGAGGATGTCCAAGGCCAAGTTGGACGGGGCTTGG